>CAUJNA010003512.1:390000-427500 GCA_963377175.1 Effrenium voratum | reverse complement strand
ATCAATACCCCAATCACCACTTGGAGCGGCGAACTGAGTTGAGGGCACTAAGCGGATCCTTCATGGAGCCCAGAAATTGACCTGATGCAACTAGGCCGTTTGCCTGTGTGCCTATCCAAAAGCTTCAAAGATGTCAACAAACAATCCGGAAGATTGTCCGCATTCAAGTTTGATAAGACTGATAAGACAAAATAGCAACTTCTTCTGTGAGTGGTGGGGCTTTAAGGAAAACCATAGCCCGCAGCAATGGGCGGGCTATGTCTGAGGGCTGCGCGCAAGCACCTCGTAGTTGGCCTGGGGCTGTAGCGGGCGGGGAAGATGGTTGACTAGCGTGGGTTCAAACAAAGGGCAGGGAATTCAACCAACCACTGGCGTGCGATGCGCGAGTAGCAGCCTTGGTGAATTGCTGGGTGAAAGTGCCAAGTTGTGGCAACCTGACGTGGGCTGAGTCTGGGGCGAAACAGTTCAGAGTTCAGAGGCAAGAAAGGCAGCTAGTTCCGATGCTCTCTCGTAAACCTTCCTCATTCTCAGCCGGGCTCGGAGCAGGCCAGTGGACATTCAAAGTTGTGAAGCGGCATTCAATGAAGTGACGGCCGATGTGGTCTTTTGGTAGCCATGTATCGTATTATTTTGCAAGGTCTTCTTCTCTTGAAGCGACAGCCTTTGACATGTCTAGATCTCCTCTGATTGCCAGCTTACAAATAGGGAGAGGGATGCAGCGACAGTGGATATTTTGTCGGGGAACAAACATGTGTCTTTCCGATAATTTTGCTTGCAACGTGTTTAAGGGAAGCCTCTTTCTGGCCTCAATAAACAATCCTTCTCGACCCCTCAAAGGTTTCAAAAGGTTGATTCGCTTGAGATTCATCCGAAAAAGAAGCCGCTCCATCTCGATGCATGGGCGTTGGGCTCTAGTTCTTAATCTGAACGGGACCCAGCTCCGCCTGGGGTAGTGGCTTTGGGAGAACAATTTGCACACCAATTGACCCAGAATCACAAACGACTCGAGTAGCTGCAGGAAGGGGCAGTCCCCTTGCAACACAGTACATGCTTCCTCGAACAAGAGGAACCCCAAGCAAGTAAAGCAAGTGAGGGTCCAGAATTAAGTCATGATACATGCCTGCTACAAACGCATCTTTGTTAGGACAACAAACTCGACACAAGTGCCGAGGCAATGATATCGGAGACTTCTCTTCAAGGCTTACATTCTGCTGTGGCAATGCTTGGCAACCATCCAATATGCTATGGTCCAAACACCGGCAAAATGTGGGCCATGGTCATGGTTCCCTTGATGTTATAGCTGTCTAAGCTCCGTGTTACAGTAGGGCTTAGTAGGGCTTGATGACCATCCAAAGCAAAAGCTGCTTTCACCATGGCACAAAGGAGTCAAACATGGGGACCTTGGCACGGCTCTCTACGTGCTGCATCTCCAGACACCGTTTGTTCAGGTACTTGACTTTCAAGGGGCTCCTTGAGCGGATCCGAAGGCCGCCGGATTTAGAGGTCCACCCAACTGGTTGTTGGATTGGCACACATTAGTCTGGATGCTTTCTGGGATCCACGCTAAATCAATTCCGGGATACAGAAAAGGGTGGAGCCCAACAAACATCCCTGACGGGTTGGCAACCAGTTTTAAGCGGGGAAACCATAAGAAAGAGTTGATAAATGAGGCTGGATCCACAGAGCAACATGGGGGCCTCTTTCCGGCCGCTGGGGCGCCGGCTTGATATCTAGCCGCCCGTGCAGTGCGGCCGCCCTCTTGCTGGAACTCGGCCAACGCCTCGGAAAGGGGAAAGACAAAGCCTACATCCGCCGACCCGTTCTGCCAAAAGGGGAGGTGCACGGAAAGGGTGTGAAAAACAAGCAGTTCGCTGCTATTCTGGTGAAACCTCTCTAGGGCCAGCCTTTGGGACAGGTTTTTCAACATCGGCCCATCTAAAGCGTTCCGGGGCGTCCGTTGTTCATTTCAACTTTGGCCGTTTTGGGGTATTGCAGTGTCACTCACGCCAAGGACCTGCTGGTGATGCTGGGGATGTGCTGCACTACTGCATGTGGGGCGGCGCAGGTGGGGCGGGACATGCGGGACATCCCCGTCTCCAGTCGCCAAGTGAGCCTGAGAAGAAGGTCGAAGCTTTCCTTTGCCAAAGCCCTTGAGTATTCCAGAGGTGCAATGGAATCTAATCGCCCATGGTGTACCAATGCCAATTGGCGTCTCCAGATGCCAGTAGCGAATCTTGGGCTGATCTTCCATTCGATGTCTAGCATCCTTGACACTGCCGGCCCCAATCGTGCTGGGTGGATCGCCCGAGCTGCAGAAAGGGTTCCTTCAGCGCAGTCAGCCCATTCCCAAGTTTCTTGAGTGCCCGAAAGCTAAAGAAGCAACAGCCCAATCCCAAGCTGGCAACAATCTGCAGAATACCCGGCAAAGTAGGTTTGGATTTGACAGGTCGCCCGTGCTTCACTAGAGAGTTCTCAAAGTATGAAGGGAAAAAATATAATTCTAGATTCTATAGTAAAGCACTGGTAACCTCTCAACTCCAAACCGAGCAAGTGAACGTGCCGTCCCATGCGCGCCTGGCGAAAGGCCAAGATGGCGTGGGTCGGGGGTGTGTAGCGGAACTGCCTGAGGTAGCTGTCAGCCCCCCCGGTGGACAAATGTCAAAGGCTTGACCATAGACTTCCAAAGCAAACAGGTCCTCTGGTGCTGCATCTACCACTGTTGCCCTCGTCAAAGAAAAACAACTGCACCATCAGGGATATCAGGGGCCATTTAAGATCGCATGACCTGTCAACAGCTTCACCTACTTTGTACGGATCTGATTAAAGTGGTACTTGAATAATGTTGACCCAGGAATAGCAAACCTGGCACCACCTGCGCTCTTATTTGCAAACAACAAGCTTTTTCAGTCTGGGTTTCCACTGTCCAAGCGCGCATGACCAAAAACCCTCCCCTTGGGCTTGACACCCAGTCTTCTCCATGTTCGCCCACTGGTCGTAGACGTCCTCAGCCGGCTAAGGGTTCCCTCTGAGAAAAAAGCCAGCCACTTGTTCTGAAACAACCTTGATGAGTCGGGCCTTTGGACGTTGGATGCCAACCAGCTGCCCAGAACAACCGAATAGTATGCAAGAATCTTTAAACACTGGCTCACATCATATAACTGTGCTTTGGGTGTAACATCAACAGCTATATAGCCCATGGTGCGAGCAATCAACCCGTGCAGGACGTGATTGGCCGAGCGAGAGATCGAAGATCCCTATATTAAACATCACCATATTGGTATCAAACGGAAACTCATCTTGAGTCGGCCTGCGATCACGACTGTCTGGATACCCTGGTCGCCTATTGAATTGGCCCAATTTGGCTTGTGTAATGACCTATGCTGGCAAGCCTTTCTATCTCAGCGCAAATGAACGGAATGCCTCACTCGGTCATGATTCCATTCGAGCACACAACCACACACCCGATGATTTTAGCCGGAATAGTCCTCAATGTTGAAATTCAACATGATCAATGCGAACAAGCACCCTTGTGCTTACCAGCAAATAAAAAGGCATGCAACTGACGGACTGGCCACCGAATTAAACAAAATGGTCATCGGTTCATATGTGTTTCTCCTCCTAACGACCAACGCTGTATTAAAGGAAGAGGTTGCCAGCCGGAAGCTATGCTTTTGAATGGGGGCCGAAAGTGCATCAGGCTGCGGTCGCACAGGCAATTCCCACAAATCCAAAGCTTGTTGAGATTGGGCAGCCAAGCGAAGGACATGGCCTTTTAGTGGTTGCTCATGTCTGCTAATAGATGTCAATAGATGCGGATAGTCACAACTCACTCTTGGCTACGCCTCGCCCTGCTAAGTCTCCACGGGAACAAACACATGCAAACACGTCTGAATCAAAGGTGACGTTTTTACCCAGTGCACTATAGTAGTCCAAGAGAAACCATGATGTAAAACCTAGAGGTAGCCATATCCGGTTAACTCGTTAACTACTATAGCAGCTTGCAACTGGAAGCTCGGGCGTTAGGCCAGGCGCCATGGTGAGACTTCGAGCATTGCCCTTGGACTTCTCCAAGGCGTCCCGGCGGCAGATCACGTAGGCGAAGCCAGGCACCCCCTGAGAGGACTCGCCGTGCTTCTGGGACGTGGGTGGTGGTGTTGAAGGAAACCCAAAGTGGGAGTTGGTACCCTCTCAGGCTGGTTATTAAATGAAAACAAAAGGAAAGCCACCATGTTGGACACCAAAAGTCTTGTCAGTGCGAACAAAAAGCTAGTCGTGGTACGGCCAGAGCCTCGATTTTTGGGGGTCCCCTATTTTGACACATGCCCAATGTTCCTGATGAAGGGAAATGAAAGGAAGCGAAACCAGCTACGCAAGGCTCGGGTGTCATCCTTTAGCGGCCGGGAGCAACCATGCGGGAGAATAAAACTGGAAAAGGGGATTCGCAAACAACTAATTGGGTATCAACTTTTCTGGGGGCTTCAGTCATGACCATGGGGACCATGGCAAGGGGAGAAATGCGAAGGACTGGGTATTAATGGCCTTACATCGTGAATGGCGCCACCATTCAGCTGCTATGTTTACCTTGGCCATGGCTCAATATGCAAGGTCTGCACTGAACATCAGAACACCCCTCGTTTACTCTTCTCTTGTCTCATTCAGCGTACTGGAACAGTCACGCTGAGATTATCCGGCTCTGGTTTGTTAAAAACTTTGATGAGCGGCGAATCATGGAGTAACAACGCGCGTTCCCAAAAAGGTCAACAGGTCAACCAACCCCTAAATCTGGGAACCCGGACATGGGAATAAACGAGGGTCCCATCCGACCCTTACAATCCTAGGAACTTGTTTCGATTTGTTTTTTAGAAAACAACTAGCCAGGAAATCAATGTTGGACGCTGAGCTACCAGATCAGCCAAACAACAATGCATAGCGGAATCCGTGCCGACGCAAGCGAGTCACACCGAAGCGGTATTTGGCTCAAGGCTTTTGTGGATTTGTCTCACTGGGGTCAGTGTTTTTTCCTCTGCACAGGCTCCAGCAAAAGTGTTGCTCACAAGGGATTTCTGTTCTGGGGAACAGAAGCGCCCTGAACCACGACTCAATGGGCACAGAATCACCCCACATCCAAGCTGGACATTGTGCGACTTCCTGTGTGGCATGTACCCAGTCAACCGAGCGGAGGGTGAGGGAAGCGAGCCCAACTTGTACTGCTTCAAGCGCAGAAAATATGATCCAGCAGTTGCCAGAAGATGTAAGGGGATCCAAAGACCAGCCATGAAACCCAGGGCATACTATGGGTTTATCGGAACAGTCCTATAACCTGGCTGTGCAAATCACCCCCTGACAAAGAAGTGCTTCCATGTGAGTTTCCTATGGCGGAAATTAATTCAGTGGGATCCATCAGAAGAAAAAACAAAAACAACATGCACACCACATCCACAACCCACCCCACTATAGATTCAAGGGTTACCGGTTTGGGGCCCAAAGGAAACAACAAACCGTCCAAGTGCGCTGCTCGCACATTTTCACGCTTGAACAGCCACACTGCGGATGCAACGGATGTAAAACCCCATATTAACCGATCAAATTCTTCACCCCCCTCTGCGTGTTAAAGGGGCCTTTCACAAAGCAGCCAAACAGTAACACCACAGAGGGAGAAGGTCAGGGGAACCATTGTCACATGCAAACCATGACAGTTGCGCTTTCAGCGCCACTGCCACGTAGAATAGCTACCGCTACTGTTGTCCCATCCGCTCCATCCGGACCAATTCTGCCAGCTGCCTTGGCTCCAATGCTCACCCTCGCGGGCGGCGGGAGCTCTTGTCTCGGCATGGCGAGCGGCATTGCGAGCAAGGTGTTTGCTGCTCTCGTTCCTCGAAAATTCGATCGAGTTACGTGCATACCGCTCATTCTGGCTGAAAATCCAGTCCATCTCGTGGCGGAGGTCATCCAACGTGTTGCTTCGCAAATGGATGATGCCATTCCAACAACCAATGCTGCGAGGCTTGTCTTGCTCAAAGACCACGTTGATGAAGGCTCTTGGGCTGTAAGGCATCCCTTGGAACATAATGATCCAGCGAGAGGAAAGAGCATCTTGAAGTTCGTTGGGCAGGAACTCCAACTCTGTCTTGATATACGCGAGCCTTGCGATTCGCGACTCCGAAGTTGATCCAATGGCCAACTCCCAGAGTGCGCTGGGCTTGCGACTGCTTTGGAGCAGCCAAGACGAGATTTGCGCTCAACTCCATGCGGAGCATATCCGCCTCCCGACGGCCCACCTCAAGCATACGAACCCTGTATTGAAGGTCGAGTTCATAGCGATCAAGCAGAGAGTGGTAGCCGTTCTTCAGAGCGGACTTGTGCTTCTTCCGTGCCTCCTGAATAACAGCACTGTCCGGGGAGTTCAAGCCACGAATGATGCTGCTACGATCCTCCTCGCGGAGGTCAAATGTTCCCACAGATGCCAGGACCTGAGCTGTGACGTGGGTGCTGAGGCCCATCTTCTTCAGCAAATTGGAACGCTGCACGATATAATTCTTCTGTTGCTCTTTCAGCAGGCGTGGGTTGAGGGGAGACAACTGCCCACACGATGAGCAGTGGACCTGCCCCTCGAATACGCTGTTGTTGCAAACCGGGCACGTGGCGACGTTCAGCTCAACGTTCTCCATTGGGTTGAAAGTCTTCTGTCTCTTCGCTTCCCCTTGCGGGGCGCGAGGAGAGGCCACATTGGTGCGCGTTGTAGCAATACGTTCCAGCGCTGTTGAACGATCATCAACCACGGCTTGGTCGCGCCTCATTCCCTGGGGTTCATCCTCAGCCGCCTCAGCTGGTGCACCTGCATCCGATTGCTCGGAGCGAGTGTACCATACATCGCCATTTGTAGCGTCCAATACCGAAATAATCGTGTAGTTGGGCACCTTGTCGCGTGTAAGGACACCATCGCTCTCCGTCTTGAAAAAGCAAAGCCCTGCGCGAATGGCCATCCTGAGGTCGATCTGTATCTCCAGGGGTTTGTTCGCACGTACACCTGAGATGTAATTTTCATTCGTGCTTGGGACGTCAGCGAAGAAAACGTGAGGTCTGCCTGTCTCGTGCTGGTCCCCTCCTCCTGGAAGCAGTCCGTTCCGCATAATGTTAGCGAAGTTTCGCTTATCAGTGCGGTGATAAAGCACCGTAGGAGGGTTGCTGCAGACGTTCCAGCCAGACCAGCGCCCGAGGTCAGTCCCCGGGTTCACGTACCACTCCTTCGCGATGCCGGAGTCGTCGATCTGGAGCCAGTCCTCATGGCCTTGGGAGGCCTTCAGCTTGAACAGCCAATGAGAACATGGGACGTCTCCGCACCGGCTTGCGTCCGGGCAACCAAGCGCAATGAACCTCTGCTTTTTGTCCAGCTTGAAGATGTCCATGATATTCTGCATATTCCATGGAATGGGATGTCGCAGCTCCCTGCGAAGCGCGAGTCCCAGGTCTTCAAGGTCCATGTAGCCGTCCTCATCCATCACATACCCGCATCCTTCTGTTCCGCGACCACGGAGGATCTTGGAGATGCACGTCAGGGAACGGTGGTATTCATCACTGATTCTCCTGACGGAAGGGTCGTAATCGAAAGAGGGCTGCTTGATGATGTCGAGTCTCTTGGGGCCCTCACCGTAGTCGACATACTTCACGCCATCATGAATGCTATACACCCAGCAGTCATAGTGGCCCCCAGTCACGCTCCTCCCGTAGGAGTCGAGTGGTACCGGCCTGCTCGCCTCCTCGTCCCTTTTTGCCACCGCAGCCGCCTTTGCACCGGCTTGCGCCGGGCGAACACTTTCGGAAACATCAGCACCGGAAGGCTCACCTGTAGTTGCAAACTCGGCTGGGTTGACGGGGGCGAAATCGAGGGGCTGCCGGACTTCCACTTCTTCACGGGTGAAAGGGAGCCCGATCATCTCTGACAAAGAAACACCGCACTTCGTTAGCGTCTCCTTGCAGTACGCGAGAACCTCAACGTTGACTGTGCAATCTTCTTGGTGGCGCACCTCGAGCACATCGATCGGACGCATGGTGCAATCATGCGAACGTGTCAGCTCGGCTACGCTGCCCATTGCGGGGCGCAAGATAGAAAGCATATACAACATGTGATGGGTTCCGCGCATGAACTGGACGGTCTTCATGATGTTGTCGTCACTGAAGCACATATGATACCTGTCCAGCAAATCGATGGTCTCAACAAAGGGTGTAGCATCTACGTACACAAACATATGATTGGGGTCGCCGATGATGTAATCCCGGACTTCCGTCATGAAACGGTCCCAAATCATAGAGAAGCCGTAGAGATAGCTTTTCGCGCCGGTCATGACTCCAAGGCATGCGCAGCCCTTGCGGGCCGCGAAGTCCCTGGTCCAAGCCAGGTGCCGTTTGGAGTCAGCAAGAAGTTGACCGAACTCGCCGGTGGGGGCATCAAATGGATATGTACCAGTGGGCTCGAGGCCGTCCTTCCCAACGAGCTCGTTGCCATTCCAGTAAATCATCGGAATGATGGTGGCTGCTGGGTAGTCGGTACGCACCTCGTCGATGAGGGCGGCCAACCGCTTGCACAGCTGTTGTAAGCCCTTGCCCCAAAGCATTTCTGACCTCCATGCACCGACACGCGCCGGGCGAGAAGCATCCAAACGCTCCGCAAAGTCATACTTGCGAAGCTTTTTCTTCTTGCCCGAAACCATGGACAATCCTGAATCAGCGACAGTCACACAGATAAGGAGGTCGCGATCTGGTACACGTGGGGCCTGCACAACCTTCAAGTAAGGTTCGCTTATAGTTAACAGGGGTGTAAGCAACTGCAGGAAGTGCGGCTGGTCCTGCACCCATGTATGGATAAGCGACTGTGCAGAGGTCGTCTCCAGGAGGCCCTTGACCGTGGCGGCGAGGTTAGCGTCGTATTTGCCGTTCGTGCATACCGATGTGGTAGCGACATTCTCCATCCACCTCCTCCATGCCGGATCGCAATCCCTCGCGGGATGCGCCATAGCCGTTGCGCCGCTCATTGCGAAAAAGATGCAGCACAATCACTCGAAAGCAACGGCTGCATGGTGGCATGTTCGGAAAATGCATTGTGAACGGCATCAGTGTAAACGTGCGTGTATCCCTCGGCTTCCTTCAAGTGAGTGCCACGGCTTTCATCATGCTCGTGAGAACCATCACACTTGAAGTACTCAACAACGGAAATAGTGGGCATATTACTGGCAACGACCCATTGCTTTTTCATTGGTTTTCCATTTCTCCCTTTGATACCGATTTTGCAACCATGGAATTCATACTTGTTCATCTTGTACTTAGTCAAGAAACTCCATAGTTCAGGCCATTTCCAATAACGACATGCCTTGGGGAGTTCGAAGGCAACTCTAATGTCATTAGAATAAACATCATTGAGAATGCGTTTGAACCCTCTCAACAATGATCGGAATTGCTTGATGTGGCCCTCAATCTTGGCAGCACCTTTGGGAGTTTGCTGGTTGACATAACCCCACGGGCAACCTCCAGTGCATGGCAACGAAACATAGAACATGACTGCACCCTTAGGATTCTTGCTCCTGAATTCGGCGATTTCACGGCCTAACCACTGCCTGCACGTATCGGAGCACCCGTCTTCGGTTTCAGTTACCCGAATGACACGGCAACCTTTTGAAGAGTCTCTTGATTCGCCCAACCGTGAGGTCGTCGAACAACAGAATTCAATAAGGAGGCGCTTGGGCTGAACGTTGCATAACGCAGCGATCTGCCCCCCCTGATCACTAACTTCTCCGGCCTTGGCGCATGGAGGGAGCAGCAAACTGGTGGCACAGGCTCGCGCCTGGCGATTGGGGGAGATACCGATCAGCTCAAGTGCATGATGCCACACTGGGGTGCTGTCAAACGCCTTGGTCAAGATGTCTGCAGCTTGGAGGGTAGTGTCAACATTGATTAGTTCGAACTGCCTATTCACGAATTGCTCCTGGAGCCATCTAAAGCTAATGCGTTGGGTCCTATCCGTGTGCCTTAGCTTCTGTGAGTGTCCCTGCTGCAGGATAGTGATCGTGGCCTGATTGTCTTCCATCAGCTTAACTTTCCACTTATCACTGAGATGCACAGTTAGGGCATTGATGTTTGCTACACTTGTGCCCGCATCAACATTTCCGTACCGAATTTCATCCAACTCGGGATCAATGCGAGCAACAATGCCATCGGGCACATCAAGGGAGGCTTTTCCAGCCTTTTGAGCATACCCATGTGCTTCTTTCCCAAACAGGCTGAGCTGACAGAAAAGCGACAGCGTCGGCAATCCCTCTGCTCTGAGCGCCTGGTTCGCAGCGATGACCTCGGCTTCAGTCGAGCTTGTTGCGGTCGCTGTCTGCTTCCTACTGAAGGCATTCAGTGGGTAGTACGTGTTTGGCCCTACCAGTATCATGGTGCAACCAGTTGTACTATGCGAGTCATATTCGCCTGCCCAATCCGCATCAGCGAACAACCACAACCTACAATCAGAGAACTTATCCCCGATAAAACCTCGCATCTTAAGGTCCTTCGAACAGTGTATGTATGACACAAGCCGATGTAGAGCGCTGTCGCACTCAGTGGACCATTTACTCACACGCGAGGCAAGGCTTTGAGTGGCTCTTAGCAGGTCATACCTAGCCATGCGGGCTGCGAATAGAATCTTCATTAGTACCTTTGCAGCGATAGTTTGTAGCCTGCCCTTCGGCTCCTCTTCATTTACGACAGGTCTCTCGACCTTCGAACCAATGAACGGAGTGCTTACCTTACTCAACGAGGAAACGCTAACCTTGGCAAGTTCGCAGTATGCGTCAACGCATGACTTGAGGAAATCAGACATGTCGTACTCAACAATGTTGACTTCTTTAGTCATACAACCAACAGGTTTGCGCATATCGTTTCGGGTCCTTTGAACTTCGAAACTTTGACTTCTTTCTTAGCCGCGGTTTTGTCTCTCATTGATCCAGGCTTTGAGGGCAATGCACATTGCAAAGCTGCTTCCTGATTCTCACCGTAGGAAAACACAGTACGTCCGGTCCACCACGCGGTGTCCGCAGAAATGCGATCATTTGCATGACGCGACCACTCATCGCAAATTGGACTTGCTTTGGATTGATCTTTGATTGTCACGCGCTGGGGGTCGAGGCTGCAAGCGAATGCACTCATTTGCTCTTTGGGACGGAAAAGGCACTTTCTGGGCTGCAAGTGATAGCGTGTCCACGTTTTCGTGTTCTCATCATGCTCCCAGTAGTCCTCAGTCCTTCTTTGAGAGCAAACACCCGCGTGTTGCGCAGAACCCTCAAACACGTGATTGAAAGGATGTTCCTCTTTAGACAATCTGACATTGTTCTTTTCGATGTGATGACACCCAAAGTATCTGCCGAATGGCTCGGGCGCGTCGATCTCGACAACCTTCCCAATCAATTCCCATCCCTTATCAAGGCTACCGGCGGGTCCTGCAAGCTTGAAGTCATCAACATATACGACGAGCAGCAGGTCGAGTTCCGGGTGATGGAAAATGGATGTCCATATTTCAGGCAACACTCTTACAAAGCCTTGCTTGCTAAGGGCATCTTCGAGGTGCTTTTCCCAAAGCCCCCCTGAATCTGGATGTCCGTACAAGGCTAGCACAAGTGGAACAATGGGGTCAATGTATTGTTTGCTCCAATGGCTGGGCCATCTGTTCTTAGGCAATCTGAGCCATGTAGGAACGCCTTTGAACAGGGCTTGGATGTAGGCTTGCTTCGCATCGGCTTGCGCCTTGCGGTAGCCGGGCTGCGACCCGAAAGCGTCGAGGATTTTGGCTGCCTCCATTGACGCTGGGCTAGACCCTAGCTCCGCAAATAGTGCTGCAACAGAGTTTTCATCATAAACATTGTTCCCTTGGAAAACAGTCCTTCCTTTGAATTTCTTGTTGGGATCATCATCGGGAAGCTCGCTACCCTTCTCGTAACAAGCCTCGAAAATCCTTCCAATGTGGACCTTTTCCCCTTTGTTCTGGGCTTCTCTGATGACGCGCCTACACTCATTTACTCTGAACTCATCCCAAGTGCCTTTCTTTCGAAGGTTTTCCCATTCCTTGTCAAGAGCAGCTTGGGCCTTTGGCGTATTGGCTACTTCAGCTTTTGGCACAAGCCTAGCAACGACTGCACTGAACAGTTCAAGAGCAACATCAAATTCAACTTTCTTGATTCGCTCTTTGACCAACTCACGCAATGGCGGGCGATGCGGCTCCTTTGATGGCTTGTCCCGTTCCGGAAGAACGGACATCGCAGGCGCGTGCCGGATCACGGGCAACGTCGGCTCGCCCTCGCGGGCGGCGCTGGTCGGCTTTGCACTCGATGCGGCTTCGGGGTGCTCGGATCTGGCCTCCGATGAGACTGCTGTCTCGAGCACAGCCTTCTTGGCATCTGCACGGAGCTGATCTTCATACTGCTGGGTTAGGGCCTTTCGGTCCTGGCTGCCGAGCATGACCCACATGTCGGACGGGATATCAGGAGGCCTTTTGGAACCAGCCTTCCTGCGGACGAGCCGAACCCCATCCCACACATAGCCATCGGGTACTGGTGACCCATCAGGCATTATGCTTGGGTCGAATGCACCGCCTTTGTCGGGCACGACAGGCTTGATCTTCGCTTCGGATTTCTCCGATGCGGCGGGTTCCTCGATGTGGGCTTGCCCACGCTCCAACGGCACAGGATCATCTCGTGTCCTAGCACTGGCAACAGGTGGATGAGATGCAGGGTCTTTCAACAACCTCATCGGGAAGATGAACTCATCCGTCGGAAGCTCAATGCGCTTTGTTCGCTGTACCGTGAGGGACGCATGTTCGATATGGTAATCGAGCCCTTCTAGTTTTGCAACAAGGAACTCACCTTTCCATGCGAACCCACGGAATCCCAAGCGTTTAGGAAACGTTTGAGATCAATGATTCCTTCGCCGTGTCGCGAGACACGCAACAGGTCCTCCAAGGAGTAGAGGTTTCCGGCTTCTTCACTGGTCTTGAAATATTGGTCAAACATAAACAAGACCTGCCTTCCTCTTCCTTTTGCTGTTAGGATTCGCTGAGCCAGATCGCCTTTCGCTGAACGCGTGAGCGCTGCGAGAATCTTCGTGTCTAGAGTCACAAATTTTCCCGGTTCGCCGAGCTCCTCCAACAGCTTCTTCTTGTCCTCGCGATCGGACCAGACTTCCATGATCCAAGGCCAAGCCTCGTCTGGACGGTCAGATGCAGCGCGGACGTCCTCACGAACCGATGTTTTCCATTCACGGTACGTTTCAGGAGTTGGCATCTCCTTGAATCGCAACGTCTCGCTTTCGCGGGTTCTGGGCTTTTCATCGTTCGTGTGGCCTTTTACTAACTTCATCAACATTTTGGCGAATGCTTCTTGGCCGAGGTTAGGCCCGAGGCCATCACCTTCGTCTTCATCACCATCGCCATCGCCATCGCCATCATCATCAGGTGGCGGACCGCCGGGAGGCTTACCACCCTGCTTGCGGTCAGTTGACATTGGCCCCTGAGAGAACTGCAGGGGTGGGACCGGTGCACTTGTTTTCACCGGGGATCGGCTGCTACCTGATGGCTTTTCAGCTGGTCCTTGCGGATCGCGAGCATCTGCGGGCAGTGCTTCGCATTCGGCAGTTGGAATCGCGCTAGGGGTATATTCATCCCCGTAACCGTCATAGGTAACAAGCGACCTCAACTTTTCCTTTGCGTATTGAAACGGATGGGTCAACGGGTCCAACATTGACCTTTGGGACCGAGCTGACTTCATGTCGTCGGTCATCAACTCTGGTGAATCCTCTCGGGTATCACCTACCCCTTTGGGCTTCGATCCATCCTCGCGGAGGTCGCGTTGCTTCTGATACTTCTTCAGCTCATCGAGCTCGTCCTGCAGAAGCCCGTTTTGATGGGCCATCATATCAATCGTCCTGGCGTTTTTCGCTTCAACACGGGCTGTGTCATCGGCGTGCTTGGCAGCTTGCTCATGAAGGAGCTGCTGGGCTTCCGCCAGGGTGGATTCGATGGCTTGCCTAAACTCAGTTGTTTTGTGTCCCATTTCCGCTTCATGCAATGCTTGGGCATTTTCCTCACACACTTGGCTTATCCTAGCTTCAGCGAAGTTCACTTCTTGAATGAACTCATCGCTCACTCGCTGTTCGTATTCACGAATTCTATGCGACTGGGCTTGCACACATTCAGCATAGTGTGCATGCAGCTGATTCTGTGCGACACGGAGCTCCTCACGGTTTTCCGCTTGCAAATGCGTGACAGCTGCTTGATGCAGGGCTTCGGCTTCGGACCTAATGGCTGCATCATTCCCAAAAGCAAAGATTGCGGTGTTGTACAGTTGAAGGGAATTCATCAGGGTGCGGTTGTACTGCGCATTAGCGCTTGATGCGAACATTCGCACACCGCCGCCGGTGGCGTTGTCGGAGCTAGCTCCGGCAGCATCCACAGGCATGTTGGATCCATCAACTGGCACAAGGGAACCGTCCATTGCTTAGAGCTAGGGGCCTACGGCTGATAACCTATAGATTCAAGGGTTACCGGTTTGGGGCCCAAAGGAAACAACAAACCGTCCACGTGCGCTGCTCGCACATTTTCACGCTTGAACAGCCACACTGCGGATGCAACGGATGTAAAACCCCATATTGACCGATCAAATTCTTCACCCACCCCTCCCCACTCCACTTCCGCCGGGCACCTAGGTTTGTCCTGAACCCCCCAAACTGTTTGGTTTCCCATGGGCTTCCCCCTGAAAACAAATCCAACAAAGGGTACCAACTCCAAAAAAGTTTGGTTTCCCATAGGTTTCCCCCTGAACACCTCTTTTAACAACGGGCATTTCAGGCGTCAACCGGCCTCGATGCACTTGTTGGCGGAGCTCACCGCGAAGTCGATGCCCCAGGCCATGTCCAGCGGATAGGCGCCGAAGCCGCTCATGGAATCCACCAGCACTCGGATCAAGCGGACGGATGCGACCGATTTGGGGGGGGGGGTGGCGGGTTGGGGGGGGGGGGTTTTGAGAGGACATTCTTGCGAAGGTAGGGCCACCCAAAGGGAAAGGAACATCATGCTAGAACCTTCCGGAAAGACAAGGAAGCTCACATATTTTGCTTGCAAAAAATATAACATGCGGAAGTGGATTTAAACCGAAGCCCAGTGTGTGCGTTCCCCTTGGATAGGCACCCCGCAAGAATCTATCCACAGAGACCTTGTAGGCATTCTGCTGCATCCTTCCTTGAGCTTCAGGAATGAGTTCGTTCCTTTGGGCACAGGGTCCAAACAGGCCATCGCAGGCTGCCCCAACGAAGACAAATAAGTTTCGCCATGCCATCTTAACCAGGCTCCCCCAATAGTCGCAACTACCAATGAGTCTGGCGCATGAAATGCTTGTCCAAGGCAAGGACCATCTTTGCGAATCCAAGTAGCTAGACGCATTTTGACCATAAAGCACGCTAAGATCACTTCAGCCTTCATATGCATCAACCAGTTTTACTTTCACAGTGGCCGAAATAGGCGTGCTGTTGTGGCACCTTTCATGTTGGGAGCCAGAGACAAATGCAGCCACAAATGGGTGGCTTCCCCCCAAGCAACCCCAAAGAGTACCCTCAGAATGTGGAACCGCACCCCTTTCTGCCATGTCAAAACTCCTTGTCGCAGAACCTGGTCGTGCTTCCCTTAGAATCTCTTACCATGGTTGTCTAAATTCCTATTTAAGGGGTGCATGACCAGCCCTACCAAATAGAAGCGAGTTTTGGGCATGCAAATCTGGGCACAGAATCAGTCAAGATACGCACACACACACACACACAAAAACAAACCACACACACACAGAAACACGGAAACACAGAAGCACAGAACCATAGAAACACACACACACACACACACACACACACGGGACACACACACACACAACACACACACAACACACACAAACATACCGCACACAACACACAGACGATGCGCTTACACGCACACAGCACACACACGCTCACACACATGCTGCACATGTTCGATTCTTCACCGCTTACCATGGCCTCGCACAGTGGGAAACTCGGACTTCACATTCTTCACCAGCTCCTCCAAGGGATTGATGACCTCGGAGAGAGAGAGAGAGAGAGAGAGAGAGAGAGAGAGAGAGAGAGAGAGAGAGAGAGAGCGTGAGAGAGAGAGAGAGAAGTCACCCGGCCACAGAAAAGGCAAATCCCCCACGAGAGCTTTCTAAGAACCTTCTGAAGTTGCACGAAAACAACTAAGCGAGACAAAATCCGAATGGAACAGCGGGCAAACTTCTGCCCGGTCCCTCAACCCAATTCCATGTTTACTTGGATGACCGCCCTTTCTTCGCAAACGGATTGTCTTGTCCGAATTTCCGCTTCCCCTAAACTCATCGGGCCGTTGCCCTAACTCCACCCTTAGATTGCTCCATCCCTGGCAACAAGTTAAGTGCTTAAGTGCTTGTTGGTTGACAGGAAACACGGACAACCAAAATGGCGAAGACCTAAACACATCAAAGTCTGGCAATGAGATCAAATCCAACTTTCCCGACGCATTTGGCGTAGGCTATTCGATCCTCTCCGAGACGCGCCCGCCGTCGTCTCATGGTGCACCACCGACACGTCCGTGAAGTCTTTGCCACGCAGCGCCGCTAACACCTCCGCCACCCGCACCGGCTCGGAGTCCTGAGGGCTCCCGGAAGGAAGCACTGAGGATGGGAGACGCTGAAAGAAAAACATGTGAGATCATTTTTGAGAAAAGAGAGCGTTGGCGACTTTGGATTGTTTGCTTCATTGGACAGGCCGTGGAGGTGGTCAAAAGCAAGTTCTCGTGCCATTTGGATGGCTGCTCCAACTAACCACAATGTTTGAACCTCCCTTGTTCAACATCACGCATTCGACCAACATGTAATTATTCACTCCCGTTCGGCTAACACTTCAAAGAGGTACACCACTTTTCAGGGTCCTGGCCATTCCAGCTGATCCTCAAGACCAAATCCAAATACTCTGATCAGCATGAAGTCCATTGAGCCAATCCGAATCATAGGCACCTTCTGTTGGGGGCCGTTTTTGCTGTTGGGTGCCGCGTTCATTTGTAGGGGAAATGCTCTAAGGCAAGAGGCAAAACGAAGTCGTAAATCATGTCCTGCAGCCAATTCCCAAGAGTTGTCGTGACCGATCAAGGATTTGTTGAGGTAAACCCAGCAACTACCTAGTGGATATGTCTGTGGGTAATTCCCTGCAATTCCCATTCGCTTGTTTGGCTCCAAGGTTGTTGCAAAGGTTTAGGGCAATTCTGCCATCAAACCTCTTGCCGCAACATTCTGACCGCAGATCCCCTCCTGGGACGTTTGGGAACCGCACCATGATGTTCGATTCTTCACTCACAACTTCCTTCGCAGGATAGATATTTCTCGCGTGAGACTTTTGTTCCCAACCTTCTCTCTGCAAGCTGCTAGTATTCACCGATAGAAACGACAATCTCTGCCAATCTGCAAACTTGACGGTTTATACAACAGGTTCACATTGCAGCGTTGCCTTTTGACACCCCCCTTTTCTTTTGAAGTGGGTCCCTTTTCCCCAGCCTCTCCCCCAAACAAATCCAAACGCAAACCCAGGTTGCACACAGGGCCTGCGTTGGTTGCCTGATTGCCTTGCCTAAAGCCACTCCTCAAACGCCAAGACCTCATGGTCGATGCCCATGTATTCGCAAAGTGCCTCGGTGAGGAAACCGTATTCGCGTGGGTTCATTTGGTAATAAAAGCCCTATGGAGGGGAACATTTTCCGGTTTCCCTTAGCCTAGCCAGCGGGGTTCTGTAGGGGTCCCCAACACATCCTTGGCTCGACCTGCTCTTCTTTGGAAACCTGGGGTCTATACTTGGAATCGACCCGAAGCGGCAGGCCCATCCGCACAGCGAAATACGTCCGAGATTCGACCCCCGACCCCGACCCCAACCCCCGGCCCCGCCCCTCCGTACAAAAACAACATGGAACCCGACAAGCAAGCCAATTCCAGAGGCAACTCCAACACGCAGGGCCTTTTCTGTGTGGTATCATGTTGATTTTTTGGGGGGAGTACCTGCAAAGGACTGAGAATGCGCGGTGCTATGCAGCGCGACTTTGGATATCCCGCTGGTGTTGCCCTCAAAAAAAGGTCACACGATGCCCTCTGCTGATAAAAGCGGTCTTAACACCTTTCACTGGCAAACCCAGCAGCCCTGCTGTGTAGATGCTTTGTCTCCTTCCATACGTAGTATTGGTGTGGGTAAGTTGTGGGTGCCTACCCCAGGAAATCATATGTGAATGATCCCTTCGACAAAAGGCACGACGTGTACACCAAATTCATCATACGTAATGCCCCGGGTTTGTAACTCCAATTGCCTAAACAGCTTCCGTGAGGACCTCGCCGAAGCTTGACAGCCTTCTGTCAATGACAACGGGGCCCTCCACAACAAAGTGAAGCGCTGCTGCAAGAATGCCGTCTCAAACTACTCAAGCGTGCCTGACACACAGACACGCAGACACGCAGACACGCAGACACGCAAACACGCAGACACGCAAACACCAGACACACAGACACACAGACACACAGGCACAGACAAACACACAGACACAAGACACGCAGACAAGACACGCAGACACGCCGGCACAGAGACACGCAGACACGCAAACACACAGACACGCAAACACACAGACTCACAGACACACAGACACAAAGGCACAGAGACACACAGACACACAGACACAAAGACACGCAGACACACAGACACGCAGACATGCAGACACGCAGACACAAAGACACGCAGACACGCAGACACCACAACCACACAAGCACACATGAAAACACACAAACAAACACAAACAATCACACACACACACATAATATCAACAAAAATACCCATACACATACACACACACAGACTCACGCACGCACACATGCAAGCAAGCAAACACACACACACACACAAATAAACACACAAACACACAAACAAACAAACAAACAAACAAACAAGCAAGCAAACAAACAAACAAACAACCAACCAACCAACCAAACAAACAAACAAACAAACACACGCACACACGCACACAAACACATGCACATACACACATACACACACACACTCGCAAACACAGACATAGAGACAGACCCAGACACAGACACAGACAGAGACACAGATGCAGACACAGACACAGACATAGACACACACACACACACACAGGGGCGCACGCACGCACGCACGCACAAACACACAAACACATAAACAAACCAACCAACCAACAGCAAACAAACCAACAAACAACCAAACAACCAACCAACCAACCAACCAACCAGCCAACCAGCCAAACAAACGAACAATCCTAAAACACACACACACACACACACGCACAATCAAACACAAACACAGAGAGAGAGACAGAGAGAGACACACACACACACGCACAAAACCACATCCACACACACAAGCGCACAAACAAACATAATCATATGTATAAATATATACACACACAAACACACGCACACAAATGCACACACACACGCACACCAAAACACCCAAACACACACAGACAATCACACACACACACACACAGAGAATCACACACACACACACAAACCCACAATCCCACACACAATCACGCACACGCACAAACACAAACACGGACTCACGCACACAAACAAAAGCACTCGCGCGCGCACACACACACACACTCTTGCGCACACACACACACACAAGCACACACACACACACACCAAATAAAACACACACAAAAAAAGAAGAAGAAACAAACACACACATGCCAACGCACACACACACAAACATGCCAACACACACACACAAACAAACATACACGAACGGACACACACAAGCACATACACAAACCAAAACGCACACACACACACACACGCATTTCCAGGCCACAGCCAAACTAGCGCGCCGCTCATCTGACAAATTGTGGTACCGCAACTGCTTCAATGATAGGGATAGTCATGACATTTCACCAGCCTGAAACAAAGTTTACTCAAGCAAGGCACCTTCGTCGCGAGTGAGTCGCTGCAAACTGGTTTTGTAAGGTGCCTGTACTTTACCCAGAAGTGATATATCCGGCCAGCTGTGTTGGATGCAACTCCATGGGTTTGTTTCAAAATAGGGGATCTCCTGCAAAACAAATAGATTTGGTCTACACAAGGAGCTCAGGAAACCGAGAGCTGCAAATGAGTCCTAAAGACACTTGGTGACAGAGTGGAACGCCCATTTGCTGGTGCCATCTGGTGCCCAATGCGCCGTACCACAAAGTCGGACATTCGTGAGCCAGACCTCCAGGAAACTGCTCAGCTGAGCACCACGTCATGCACAAAGAGGATACCGGAACCGGATGCAGGAGTGTTTATCTCAAGTCCCCGAATGTGCCGCTTGTGATCGCGATCACGGAGGGCCGCGGAGTTTCTTCAGGCTTGGAGCAACCCAGGTAAAGGAGTCTAGACCAGCCGAAGGCAAACCTGCTAAATGGAGAACGCCCTTGATGAACAATTGGCGAGCTTGTCATCCTCAATTCACATTACATGACTTGTCCGTATAAATCTACCCACCATGTCAATAATGTTTGTTTGATTGTGAACCCACACCACAATAGTTGGCAAGGACAGAATCCCCCCTCCAACGTTCATCTACCCAGGCTTGATTGCCCGAATAGATTTGTCTACACTCTACGGAGACCTCGGCAGGCAAACACTTCCTGAGTGGAGTGGCAAAAGGGCTAAACGGCTAAACTCTTGGCTTAATCACTAAACTTGAATCCCCAGGCGCAAAGTCCAGGAACTTTTGGGAGTGAGATGGCCATGAGCTCGATCCACTGGAATACAGCACGGACCAAAGAAATGGCACGCCTCCGAGGCCTTATCTCCATTTTCGCAAAGCAACCGTGTACATATATATAGATACATACATATATAGATATAACAATACAGAAGATGTATCACAATACTGCAGACATATACATATGTACATTTATTTTGATAATATACGTCCGATATATATATATATATAGTATACGCATGTATTCAGATCACACGAAGTATTAAACCTCCATAATTCCCCAGCCCGATCCCTGCAAATATTTTTCGGCGTCTCCCCAACTCGCGGCGAGGGGCCGTCTGTCTGTGACCATAGGCGCCATTGATCACCAGCAGAACCTGTCGAGTGAGACGTAAAGGCTACTCTGATGTGCGGAAACCCAGGAGGATTCCCCTCAGGTTCGCGTGGAATTCGATGAAATAGAATCAAGGCTTAGAAAAGCATTCTGCCCAAGCGGGCTCCCCAACAGCAGGCGAGGCTCCACACATGACGGCGAGGCTCCAAACATGGAACTTGAAAAACAATGCCAGTCGCAAACCAAATATCTACAAACAAGGGTGAGGTCGCGAACGTAGTTTCCGAGGCAAATTGCCTAGTGCTTGTCAGCAAAGTGATATGAAGTACATGAGGCTTGACCCTCTTTGGGGGGCCGTTCCTGCAACAAACTCCGCCTGAGCTGGATCCAATGCAGAAACTGAGTGTCCAAACTCTTTTTATGTTGGGCTTTGCTGCAGAGACTCTCATGGAACCCCGCTGAAGCGCAGCAAATCGACCTGGGATAAGGGACCCAATCACTGTATCATGTGAGGTTCGTCCCCCGGGCCAGGGATGCTATTGCCTAAACATGAGAAACCCTTGGTTGATGGAGGTCCTCATTGAGGGCATCCTTCGCTGTTCGGGCCACCCTGTTCTGTACTCCGGCTGGCTTATGAACCTGGGGTTGACATAGAACTCCTTCGTTTGGGCCCTCGTGAGAGCCGACGTTGGCTGCGAATACCTCGAAACTATTGCTGGTGTTAAAAGCATGGAGGAAAGCCCAAGAAAAGCGTTGGGAGGGCAAACTTGCCAAAGCACGGCTTTGGAACAAAAAAAGACAGTCCCCTTTGTATTGCTTTGAAGGAGATTCCCTCAGCATCATTTTTAAGGAGATTCTCTTGGCATCCCTTTAAATGGAAGTGCCCCGGTAATTATCACAGAATTGGGTTAAACAAGTTCACATGTTGAGCATGATCATGGAAAAGCTTGATTTACTTTGGCCAACTCAAAGCTTACTTCAAAGCCGTGAACAAGTCGGCTTCTTCTAACTGAGGATAATAGGAAATAAGCCTTTCCGTGATCCCAAAAAAGTTGATTCTCATCCTCAGGACTACTTCATCGCTTAGCATATGCGGCGCAGCTTCCGAGCCAAGTCTTTTGTGCCTCTTTCAGGTACTTGTACAATTGGAACACCAAAAACATACTCACTTGCGGCTTGCCCAACAGAAGCCATTCCTTGGTGTGCCTCTTGGTACCCCCCTCGCCAATTAACATGAGACCTGACACTTTGGGGTTTTGTTTGGACCATCTTCCTTTTAAAGGGGCCATTGTCGCGAACGTTGAACGAAAACGGCTGTTCATTGGTGGGAGTGAACCTTGAAACATGGGAGGGAACCAACAGGGGAAAATTCAAACACAAAATCTTCAGCAAATGGAAGTTGCTAAGCAGCTGTTTTCTTTTCGACCTCTCAGACCTACGTCGGCTCTTTCTGCGGATGTTTTCGAGCCTTGGCGTTCTTCGGCACGGTGCCGAGCATCGCCTCCACCGCCGCGGTGCCGGAGCCCTGAACTCGATCCGCCGGGCGAGTGCTCGACCCACGCGAGTGAGAGAAAGCCCAAGGATTCGGTGGGGAAGCCACCAAACGACCAGGGTGAAATGTGGTGAAGTGAAGTGAGTTGTGGAACCCAAACATCTTTTGACACCATTTGCAAGAAGACCCCTAACTTTTGCCCTTGGGCCATATGCCATGGTAAACATGCTTCACTTGGGGGCGGTTGGGATGGTCATCAATCTCTTCACATGGAAGTTAGACAACCCAATGCTTGGAGGGCAACCAATGGGAACCCATTAGTTCTGGAAGGTCCGTACAACCAATTTGGGATGAGCAAGGACCTAACCTCTCCAAAAATCAAAGAGAAAAGCTAGCGACTAGTAGCATGAACACAACTCGAGTGTGAATCAGTATTGGTGATGTGTTAAGGTCGATCAAATGTTCGAGGCTCTGCGCATGGATGCATCTCAGCTTGTTCCGCCCGTCAATTTGTGGGAAGCGCAAACAATTGAATCGACTTTGATGCCGAGTTCCTGCTCCATTTGTGGGGGGGAGGTAATGAACTGTCACCAACAGGCACAGCTACCTCGAATCAAACTAAGTGAGTAAGCAGTGCTCTACCGAATTTATGTGCAACATCCACAGGGCGGCCGGGCCTATTATCCCTTACTAGCCTTCATCTACCCGGGTTTTGAAACCGCCTCAATTTCTCAAACATTATCGGACTTACTCAACATTAGCAGGGTGCATCCTTGGGTTGACTTCCATTATCCGTCCCATGTTGCCATGGCAACTAACAAAGGGAGGGCCCCTTTTTCAGACCGCTTGTCTTGGGACCTTTTGGTGCGGAGGGTACCGCTGGGGCCATCAAACTAGATTCTTGTCTTGAAGGGAATTGATCCCTTCGAAACCCCTCAGTTGGCTTTTCAGCCCAAGACACGGCCAGGGGCTCCAAACACACGGCATGCCATCCTCGCAGCTTGGCCTCGGATCAATATAATATGGGCACCCCCAATCGCCAGGAAAGCCGCCATTTTGGGGCCGGGTACCCCTACTTTATACCCATACACAGGCTCCATTCATGCATCGCATCATCTTGTGCGAATCTGCCTACCAGGCAGAACTTCGGAATGCCCTCCATAGAAACGAGCAACGGTGCAAAACTTGAATCGGAGTTCAGACTGCCCAAAATCCGTCCTCACCTGCATGAGGACGCACTCGTAGCCCTTCTCCTGCGGGTGTGGTCGAAGTTGGGCCCGATTTGGGTGCTCTTCTGTCACAAACGATTCCAAACAAAAAGCATCCCTGTTGTGTTGAACAGCACGTTTTGGCCCTCAGAGTGATCGAGCAACAGGGAAAGCAAACATCTCGCAACACCGGACCATTCTCACACCAGCTCAAGCCGGCTTTCAAAAGGCGATCCAGTCCCCTTCACTATCAAGAAATGAAAATCGGCGTTCAGGCCCCCGAACAACTCGTAGCTGAATCGATGGTGGCCTGACACGGCGTCAACCGGGGGTCACTGGGTGTCCTGTCCATTGCCCGGTAAGCGCCTTTGGAGGTCCAAACAAGGAAGATTGAGGAACTCCTGCCAAGCTGAATCTACCAATCTAGGCAGGCCGATGCCTTCGCCCAAAAAATATCGAAACCGTTCGAATTGCTCAAAGGACAAGCACGGACGCCCAAGCAACTAACACCCACCCGACATAAACAAACAACACACCCAACACAAACACACAGACGAAACAAAGCAACAACAAATAACACAACACGTAGCACTCCAAATCGTCCCCTGCCCTCACAGAGAAAATTCAACGTCTGAAACTCCGCTCCTTGGACACGCCCGCCAAGGAGAGGAGAGACTTGCGCACGTCCACCACGGTGTCCAAGAAAAGCCTGGCCAAGTGAGTAGCGGGTCGGCCCATATGGGTCTGGCCGCAAGGGTCGTGATTCATTTTTGGCTGACAGCGGACAAGCTGAAAAGGGAACTTGCTGGTTCTCCCTAGGGAGACACGAGTTGTGGAAATGAACTGAGGGATTCCCAGACTCTTAAGGAAACCAGGCATGGTTCATAGGGGTCATTGCCTCATTCCCTGCGCTTGCAGGCATTTGTGCCATTGTTGGCTCAATTTTTGCGGATCTCACGGCTGTTTGTTTGAACGCTGTGGCAACTTCAAAAGATGTCCTCACATGGCATACAACTTGCCCTTGAAACAACCACGCAACTGGAATCCAACGAGCCTCAATACGAGGAACCACACCCCTGTTGGCCCTGTATGCCACTTAAAGGCTGAAAGGTCAGGTGAAGGATCCTTGAAGTGTGTGTCAGGTGTGAAAACAAGAGCAACGGACGATATATGCAACTGACCCTTGGATATGTTTCCCCTTGCCCAGAAAGTGTTGTTGTTTGCCACTTAGTGAGATATACCTAGCTTCTGCCACCAGGGTCTTACAAGCATCCTAGGAATGGTGCATTCTTGGCCTAGGGAGCCGTGGGTTCAAGACACCTGCCAAGACTAGCCGAGAGCGGAGCTACGGTTGATTCCCCGACACTGGCAGGAAAATCAACCAACCCACCAGTGACTGGAAGCTCTTTCCTTGCAATTATCTTGGGTAGGTGTTACCTATAGGACCCCCTTCTTGCACTCATCTTAAAACGCAGGGAAGCCAATCCAAATCCAATATGTGGACAACTCATCTCTGTGCTTTGGGCCGATCCGCTCGCAATCAAGCCAGCAGCTCTTATCTCTGCTGCCATAGTCCACCAGCATCGCCTGTTTTGCCATTCCCGAATGACCGAGTCCAGGTCTTGGGAATGAACCTTGTTTTTTCTTTTTCTTTTTTTTTTTCCGGGGTCATTCCCTCATTCCCTGAGAACCAGCAAGACAAGACTAAGCCATTTCGAAGGCGCCGCTATATAACTTAAACTCTCCAGAAATGCTAGGACAAAACAAATGCTTCGCCTCAAACGCCCTGACCCAACTTCCGCGGGGCAGACCGGGTGCCCGCTCTGACCGGGTTACTCGAAAGGGGAGCCCAAGGGAAACTACTCCGATCTTGGCCATTGGGAGGCAAACCCCAAAGATCTGCACTTTTGCGAGCTCACCTCCAGGACAGACGTGTTTTTTGTTGTTTGTTTTTCTGATTCTTACCATTTGGTTGGCTCTGGCAGAACCCTTTGCGCGCCCAACTAGTTTGCACTCTCGCACATGGATCCGGTTTGCTGCCCCTCCCTGCCCAGAACTGCGGATAGGCCTGCTTCACAGGCCCCGACACTGTGAGTGGCCCTGGAGTGAACCTCAAGGCAGAGCGGCGCCGGTGATATGGGCGTGTCATGGCGTGTCTGTATTTAGGGACCCCCTCAAAACAAAACATGGTGGTTCTCCTTTTGACACAAAGAAGGGGCACCTTCAAGAAAGGTGCACTCGTATGTCTCGGTGTATATATAGTAAAGTTAAAACAATGCCCCAAAAATCGACAACTTCATGGGGAAATCGGTCGTATACCCCAGGTGAGGTCCGTACGCGTGTCTATCATCTGGCTTGCCCATGTCTGCTTTCCATTGAACCCAGCCCAACCAAACCATGTAGTTGTACTGTATGTAAACAGGAGCCAGCAGTGATGCAAGTCCAGTAGCGCTCATTGTAGCCGCTTCACTTCTGGCGGTCCTTTTGCCCCCTCTGTGGGACAAGTTTGGTATTCGGCATATCGCCAAAAAGGACACCTATATGCTTTAAGGGGGGGAGCATTTTCCGAATTTCTGGCAGAAAGGACCCCCTTGGCTTCAGCCTGGCTCGCCATGCGAGCTCGTGATGCGTTCCTCAATCCTCTTTGGCCAAGGAACCCATCGTTATGCGAGGCCAAGCGCAGGGGGAAGGCACTGACAAGTTTGGGCGTTGCTCTCATCCAAAACAGCGAGTTTGCAGAAGCCTGGCAGCAACTCATAAGTTATTGACGGGAAATTGCTGTGAGCAGGGGGGCTTCTGACCGACTGTCAACATAAGAGGCAGTAATGATTTGCAATCTTACCGAGTGTCACCATAAGTTGCGAGAAGTTGCGAGAACGAGGAGCTTCTGACAAAGTGCAATTTCGCCAGCCAAATGAGTTGTCCGCTCCGTTGGCCAATGGTCCAGCGGCTTGCACAAGCCCTGAAACACTGGCCGGGTCGGCGTGGGACCCGGCAAGCTGAAAAGAGTCGTGTTCCCAAACGTCAAAAGGTAAAAGGTCGTAGTCACCAAGCATCGACTCCGCCAATAAAAAGCAATTCGCCGCGCGGCCCAAAACTTCAGGTGGCTCCGGGTCCCGTTTACCATAAGCCACACAGCACTGACTTTGACCAACGGAAAACCTAGATGGAGAGTAAACATCCTGGAAATATGGGCATGCCGCATAGGGGGACCCTCAAAATTGGTGGTTCCTTTCGGTTCCCCGTTAAACCGGGTAGCCTAAACAAAAACGAGCCACCCCATATCGAGCCGGATGCGTACCAATCGGAGTCAACCAGAGGTTTATGACCCTCAATGGACGTGATGATTCTATAGGAAATGTCCCATAACCCAGCACATACCTTCTGGTAGACTTTGTTGCTGGAGCTTCCAATTAGACACGCAGCTTGGCCTTAGAAACCATGGGCTTCGCATCACCACTTGGACCTCGACAGAAAGGGCTCACGGCGCGGCACAACGCCTCAGCCCAAGCTCAAGTGGGCCACGTCCTCAAAACCCGGGTAGATTGTTGGGTTAGTATTGGATGATCCTAACCATTGATTGGGTGCAGCCATTTTGATTCTTGACATGGTTCTGGGATTACGTTTCAGTATACCAGGTTTTGATTGCGACTTCATGAGGAAAGGGGGAATGCGTGTTTGTTTCTCCCTGGCCGGAGCCGGCTGCAGGACAGTTGAGCCAAACAATCTGAAGTGTTTGTTTCAACACATGATCCAAGGGGGGTTTGTCCCAAACAAAGTAAAGCATCTTGACGAGCAAATTACTAAATTCGACCAACCTGAAAGTAGGTATGCAAAAGTAACAAATCCATCACGGGCAAGCTCGTTTCACCAATGTGTTGAAGAGCGCATTTCGATAAATTTGCCATTTTCGCTGTTGGACGGCTGCAACCCCCTCCCCCAAATGATACATGCGGCATTGTGTAGCGGCTTTGGGGAGGGGACCTGGGGGCAGTGCACAAGCCAGGTCCTGCTTGGTTGAGGAAATGTGTTTGCGCAAACATGGGGCCTGTCCTGAAGAAGTGCAAGCAGGACAAAACCATCCTTCTGTTCCAAAGATTATTCAGCAATTTTTGCGGTGATGATTTGTCCTCATAAACACCAGGGTACGGGGCAAACAGTGGGACCGTCCACACATGAATACCCATCAAAGCTCTGGCCAATGGGGATACATTGAGGTACCCTTTAGCAATTTTGCCTCACGCCGTTGCCCCCCCCCCCCCTCCCCCATTTCCCAGTCCAGGCCCTTCCGGGGGGAATCGAGCTCCCCCAGCGCCCGAATGCCGAGTGCCAGGCCGAAGGCACGCCTGGAAGCCCCGCCTCAGGCCGTTACGCAGTGGCAACAAGCCAAAGTATTCCAACGTCATGACGCAGCGGAGAGTAATGAATGTCAATGAACAACGAAGACCGCTGAGGATTTGGAACGGACAGATTGGCAAACGGAAGGTTGTGAAAAATGCCCACTCCCTGCCGTGTGATCCCTACACAGGACTCAGGGGACTGTGCGTGCAAAGCGCAATCTGCTTGAATTCCATGATCGGACGGTGTTTTGTTCCTTAGGCATGACCTTTTGTATTCCCATGACAACATTCCTTGATTTTGGCCTGGACATGTCGCGTGTTGCTTCACCATGCTCACAATTCGCAGGCTTGCCCAAGAAGCCATTTTGCCACTGACAAATCACCCAAGATGAGACTCCTATCACAAGACCTTCTTTTGGTCTGTAACATGACAAAGTAGACCACCGGCTGTGGAAAAACCACCGTGACGCCAAAATGGGCCCTTCCTGTGACTGCAAGCCACTCTCAAAGGCTGTAAAAGTCGGCCTCAAGAAGGTGGGCCTAAACACACTTATGCCAGGTGAAACGTCCGGAAGAACTCTTTTTCACGCCAAACTTCAGCGCAACAGCCTCTCCGCATCTGCGGGGGGCCAGCACCAGGTCCGGCAAGTGCCGAACACTGCGGCCGGGTTGAAACTACCCATGCCATGCCGTTTGACCTGCGATCTTCAGAATTCAGTGCGGGTCAGGGTGATGCTGTGCAATCATATGTCTCTTATGGGCCTGCTGAGAAATGTCCCAATCCTTCAACAGAAGCGTAATGCATTGATTGACTGGTGAGGTTGTCATCTAGCTGGTTGTCAAAATGTTGGTTCCCAGTTTGTAGCGTAAATCACCATTCCAAGGGGGCCCGTATCATTCGGGCCGTATGAACGCGTAGCCATTGCGGCACAATAGGTTTAACTAAGAAACGAAATAACTGACAGGCGCACTATAGCGCGGGCCTTTTCTTAGCTGCTGTCGGATGAGCTATCCGGGCTAGTGGCTTCGTGGGTCTTGCCTCCAACAACAGTGTTCAAGGTGGCAACTGCCTGCTCGCGCGGTGCTCGCGGGTGTTAGCGCGAAGCTGGCGCGAAAAACTGCCCATGTTTTCACATTTTTCCCAGGGTCACGTGTTGCAAGGTCAGGTACAGATATCGTGGCAGGCGCAATACTTTCGCAAGGTCACGTACAGATATCGGCAGGCGCAGCGCTTTCGCAAGGTCACGTACAGATATGGCCATGATTTTTTTAGGGGTCTGTAACGCGCGACGCGCCACGAATCTTGTCACGGAGGTCTGTAACGGAGGTCCTTGTTATGCAGGTCTGTAACGGAACAAAAACATTTCCTGACAAGCAGCATCAGTAGCACAATGTGGCGCAGCACAACGAGGTATGTTATGGCTATGTAACAAGGTTTGTAACGAGGCAAAGCAAAGCGCAGGACGCAAAGTGCGCCTCCGCAGCTCCAGCTTGATTGCAGCTACTCAATGCAAGCCAAGCTGCGGCAAAAAGGAGGGTCGCTGGCCCGGCTGGGGTTGGGTCTGTAACGAGGTAGGTAACGGCTATGTAACGAGGCCTGTGACGAGGCAAAGCGAAGCGCAGTACGCAAAGCGCGCCTCCGCAGCACCAGCCTGCTTGCAAGCTATTCAACGCAAGCCAAGCTGCGGCAAAAAGGGGGGTCGCTGGCCCGGGCTGGCGTTGGGTCTGTAACGAGGGCTATGTAACGAGGTCTGTAAGGAGGCGAAGCAAAGCACAGTACGCAAAGCGCCTCCAGCTTGATTGCAGCTATTCAATGCAAGCCAAGCTGCGTGGGTTTGTTGATCTGAGGTGTGTGACGAGGGTGTGTAACGAGGGTGTGTAACGAGGGGTGTGTAACGAGGGGTGTGTGTCACCAGCCAGCTGGTCTTGCTACAGAGGTCTGTAACGAATGTCCGCTGCGGCTCTGTTACAGACCCCTCAAAAATCACTGCCATATCGTGGCAGGCGCAGCGCTTTCGCAAGGTCAGGTCAAATAGTACTTCGTCTCTGCTCTCCACATGGTAAGACTTTGCGAGCAAGGAATGCCTCGAGCCCTGAGAGCGACTGGACAGAGGGGCCATGCGTGCGCATCTCACATGCCACGTCAACTAACGTCCCCGACCTAGCACCGAGCTAGCGCGAAGCTAGCGCTGCCAGTGGGATTTGCATGATTTTGGTGGGGGCCCGCTTCATTTTGAAATGGGAAAGCAAGATGCGACAGGAATTATGCACGTACTGTATATAGCTCCATAGCCGGCCTTTTTGAACGCAAGCCAAATCTAGTCCAGTTGTATGTCAAAATGAGGAGGGGCTATACAAGCTTTATGGTGGCTGTGCTGTGCGGCGCCGAATCTCTGGGCAAACGGCACATCGTTGAATTCGCTGAAATTCTGGAAGCCATGGACTTCAGTGACAGCCATTCGCCAATTGGTGCTATCCCTCATTAATTATATGTTATCCCCAAAATTTGGAGCATCCTCAATATGCCAAGTTTAATTTGATCAAGCAAATCGCAGCTGTCAAGGTCAAAAAAGCTGTTCAGGTCCACTTCTGTTGGGTCTCTAAAATTGCAAGGATGGTAAACGCCCCTTTGCTTGTTGTGTATGCTCACTCGATACAAAACCTTTCGCCATCAGCCCCGATTTGGGATAGGGCCAAGTGGTTGCTGGCCATCGTGAGCAGAATTTGTCTCCTTGCGACATCTTGCGACATGAACACTACCTGGTCATGTGTAGCATCATGAACACCCAAGTAGTCAGAACAAGTTGAACAATACACAAAAAAGCAAGCTGAGCCTGGCACTGCCCTGCGTGCCAAACGACAAGTTAATTTACAATTGTGGATACGCGCCAGTCGCTGTTGATGGAACAACCACCAAAAAGGGTGGCTTCCAGCTGAGTTCCGTTTGAAACCACGATTTGACCACAAAAGTACCCTCCCTCCAACAATTATGTAAGTTGGCAAGAAGGTGTTGGAGGACAAGTCTTGTTGAGGAACTCCCCGGTTCACTTCCATGATTGCTGGAAAGAGCAACACTCCCACAGCATTGAACGGCTCAGCAGCACCAAGGCTTGCCGCTGAAGCGATCATCCCGGCTCAGAGCTTCAGTGTCTGTCGACCTGCACGCGGCTTGCAAAACCAGGATCTGCCTTTCAAATGCCACACCAGAATGCCAACTTGGGGATAACATTGCTGAAACAACAAGCCAATCTACTTAATCTACTTAACTACTGTGGTTTAGCAGCATGAGTTACGTAAGTTGTGTGGGGAGGCGCTAGGAGCTTTATAAGGCCGGGATCATAGCTTGTGCGGGCCCCAGCATTTTGCCAAATTTGGCCCAGCAACCACCCACAGCAGTGGCAGGAGGGCAGCCTCCCGCTGGTCCTAGCAAAGGGCCACACCAGAACAAGGGCAGGTTTGACGGCAAGTTACGCCTTCCCGGAAGAATGCCTTTTGCTTGTTGGGCTGCTTGGCTGCAGCATTTCGTCGGTGCTCAGAGATGCAGCAGCTTGGCTGTTTGTTTCACAAAGGTCCAGGAGCACGTAATTGCGCCCATAGAGGGCACGCACGTCACGCAGCCCATGTGGCTAGATCTTGGGGCTGCAGATGGTATGTCCTTGCGCATTGCAAAACCTTGCCTGGTCCCTCAAAAAAATCTGAGTGCCCTGGATGAACGGCATCTCCACCACACAGGCAGTGTGACGGTGTGATGTCGGTGACGGCAAGGGTCGCTATTGATTATGGGTCAACGCCGTCTTGGTTTAATTTTGGTTTGGCTGAGGTCGCATCAGCCAGCAGCGTGCTTGAGACCCCGCACGCAGTCGGATTGACTTTTTGGCGCCTGTGTGGTTGCTGTCTTGTTTAGCCAAGCAAATAAATTAGGTGGTGATTGTTCGAAGCAAAGTAATTATCATTGATGTACATGATGCTCCTGGATTCTCTTGTGCTTCTCGGACCCGCTTCCAAGCAAGGCGCCTGCAGTTGCAAAAAGCGTCGGCACAGAGCGGCTCATGTGCAGAGTCGACGGCATGCCCAGCCGGGCAGCCTGTCGGCGACCGAAGCAAAACACTTAACAAGACCTCCTTTCCCTATACTCAGATGTTTCCTTGTGCTTTGGACCCGTTAAGAACACAGTTTGCATGACTGTGGGCATGCAATTCAGAGCGACCCGAAAGGAAACGCACCAATTCCTTCACTCCCTAAATAAACTTTGCCAGCAAATAGTCTAAACTTCTTGATTGCCGCTAGCCACCAGAGCCTTGGTGATTCTCAGTGAGAATTTCAAGTGCTTTGCGAACCAGTCGGGGTCCCCTTACAGGAAACCACATGGGATGGTCACTCTCAACAGCAGCAGTGCTACAAGAAATCATGGGTGGCGCGTCAAGCAATTCGTTGATGCAACCTCTCTTTCCCTCGAAGCATCAGCGCAACTACTATGTCAAAACATAAGAACGGCGCAACTCAGTTCAATACCCATTGGGCCATCTTTCCAACTGCTAGATACAAGGCCCAAAATGGTTACAGAGGTCAAGGCGCAGAAGGTTGCACAAATGTTGGTTGGGATCATGCTATTGCATCCTGCTCATTGGTCATCCTGGTTTCATGATATGTCCTTTGGATGTGGGCTTCAGGATTTTCTTGACATGACAGGATGTGATTAGTGTGTTCCCTAACGGCTGGATCATGCGTTTGAAGGGCTTACAAAACGCCTCGTGGGTCATCAATTTGCAGAAGATCCAGGGTGCCGACGGCGCGCTCGCATCTCAAGCAGATCGCAACAAGAGCTGCGCTATCTCAATTAGGGCTTAATACAGGTTGCCAAAACTTGGTGCGGAAAATGTAGTTGCTCAAAGGGGCTCCTGGAGGAAAACTAAACATATGTTGGCATTCATGTTCAAGTGGGTGCTATTTTGGCAAATAAGGTAGTGTGACAGTGCTGCATGGGTTCTTCATAGTTCTTCAACCTTGAAAAAACAATTTGTTGTATAAGTTGATTGACCACTGGATTGATCTGCCAACAAGTGCTTTCCACACAGCCATCAGATCTAGGCGAGCAGTCTTTGTGTCTAGCCAATGAGGTAACAAAATATCCTTCCAATTCGTAAATCAGAACTCCGGAAACAGTAAAAAGTGACAAAGCAGCTAAACTGCGAGACATAGTGAAAGCCACTTGCAGAGCCCAAGGCAAGGAATTATTTCAAGGCAAAACAAAATAATGCAGAGTAACATGTGTGGCAAGTAGTAATCTGTGGCAAATTCATGTGACTTCCATCCGCACCCCCCCACCCCTTTCCGCATCTCAGATCGCACCTCCCAGTTGCCTTTGCCCTGGGACGTGGCGCGCAGAAAGAAGCGGGGTATCCTAAGGGACTCTTCGCTTCTGGTGGATTCCAAATAGGCTTATCAATCCGGTGGCATGGGCTGCGTGTTTTTGAGGATACCCTTCGTGGAATGGTTCTACCTAGCACTCTTAGGGGTCCGATTCCTGTTTTGGGACACACATCGCGCCAAGGCCCTGAAGCCCACCATTGCACCAGGTCCCTAGGCCGTATACGATCCCGGATGTAAGTCTGTGACAACGAAACACATGAAGCTTCCCAGTGACAGCTCAATGCTTCTTCTTAAGGGGCATCTGGAAGAGGTTGGCCTCAGGAAAGGTATACTGCAGAGGAACCCCAAACACCATTATTGCCAGAAGAACGTTGTTTTGGGCACCCGCTTTTCGATTCCACGTTGCTTTGCAGGGGACTGCTTTGCTACACCGGCAACCTGCAACGCCAAGGGCAGCGCATGGCTCCGGTTCAGGCCCAAAACGTCGGAGCTCCTAGTGTCACGCTAGGCTCAGCCCAACACTTGAGGGACAGGCACATTTGGCCACATACACACAGATCACAACGTACGTCACTTCACTCATTTGTGTGTTTCCCCCAGCCCTCCCACCCAACACACCTTTGATTCATCCATGGGGGATGCGCATCCTGGTATGTTGGGCCTGCCCCTCCATCCATGGTCAGTGGATGGGGCAGGCCAACCAAATCGTTCCAGGGAAGGATTTCCCCCCGGAAGCGAAAAAGATACTCCGGTGAAAACGGCCATGTGCACATCTGCCAACCTGTCAGGGGGCGCCAAGGGGATGGTGGTGGGTACTCAAAACAGGCCTAAGCCTAAACACATGTGCCGTTTACGTGACGTTTCATGAGTGGCAAGCAACCCATTTTCACGTCACTTCACTCATTTGTGTGTTTCCCCCAGCCCTCCCAACACACCTTTGATTCATCCATGGGGGATGCGCATCCTAGTATGTTGGGCCTGCCCCTCCATCCATGGTCAGTGGATGGGGCAGGCCAACCAAATCGTTCCAGGGGAGGATTTCCCCCCGGAAGCGAAAAAGATACTCCGGTGAAAACGGCCATGTGCACATCTGCCAACCTGTCAGGGGGCGCCAAGGGGATGGTGGTGGGTACTCAAAACAGGCCGAGCCTAAACACATGTGCCGTTTACGTGACGTTTCATGAGTGGCAAGCAACCCATTTTCACGTCACTTCACTCATTTGTGTGTTTCCCCCAGCCCTCCCAACACACCTTTGATTCATCCATGGGGGATGCGCATCCTAGTATGTTGGGCCTGCCCCTCCATCCATGGTCAGTGGATGGGGCAGGCCAACCAAATCGTTCCAGGGAGGATTTCCCCTTCCGCAGGGCGACCCTGGAACGCTTTCCTTAAAGCGGAGCCCGCTGCCACTACACCAGCGCGTGGCAGCCTCCCCATGGCTGGCAAGCCTCCTATTGCTTGCCAGCTTGAGAGAAACCTGTCTCGAAACCCTCCCTTTTATTTCTTTGCCCCCCTGGCCTCACCATGGTTCCTTCCATCTCATCTCCGCCTTCTTGGGCTTCTTGGCCGCGTTCTTTGTTGGAGTGCTCCTGAACTTCTTCTTCTTGTCCTTCTCGAGCCTGATCTCTGCGTCCAGCTGCATGGCCGCCTCCATGATCTTCAACATCACCTTGAAGCCCAACTCGTCCAGCTCCAACTGCACCCTCAGGTCCGGGCTGAAGAGGGTGAAGTCCAAGTTGGTGAGTGCGTCCCCTTCCTCGTTCTGCTCCCGAGGTGTCCACCCAAGCTGCAGGGTCGTGCCCAGGTCACCCGTGCTCATGTAGTGGTCGATGACGTGCGTGTTGACCAGGCTGTCGGTGAACCCTTGCACCACAAGCTCGCCCACCGAATCTCTCCACTGCGATCCTGGCCCGAAGATGCAGACGGCTATGGTGTTGCGACCAGCTCCAGGCTAGCTATCACGCGGAACGGCTCGCCCTTCACGTAGGCCCACGGGGCTGTCTTCCGGGTCAGCTTCAGGGAGAACCACCTAGCATCAGCGGTTGGGCTCCCATCCTCCGACCACCACCAGGTCTCCCTCCGCTTTGGCATCCACCTTCTTTGGCAACGGCCGTGGCTCTGTCATAGGGCGCCTACCTCCCTCCGGCAGCCCTCCACTTACCGAACGGGGAGCCGGTGAGCCTGCCGCCATCTGCCAGAACGTCTCCTGGCCTCTTTCCTGGCTCAGCCAATCCTTGAAGAACTTCCTGATGATCTCGATGATCTCGCCAAAGTGAGCGCTGTCGGGAAAGTTCCTGGCCCCCACTCTATTTTTCCGGTGAACAGAGTCCTCCTCCGTCATGAACGCCTCTCTTCTTGCCTTTGTAGCAGGCCTGCATAGGCCTCCCTACTCCCCAAAATCCCTTCACCTCGAAGTCCATTTCTCCATTGATCCTGCCCTCCTTGATGTACCCGTCCGTCTCCTTCATGTCCAGCTCGGAATTGCCCTTCATGAAATCCTTGATCGCTGCCTTCTCGAGCGCCCCCTTCTCGCCAAGCCTTTCCACCCCCGCAGGGGGCTTGGTGAGATTCGGTGCCTCAAGCAGCACCTGATTGATGGCCAGGGCTGCGTCCATGTCTGCCGGGTAGGTTGATGCTGCTGGAGTCCGGAAGGGCTCCTCTGGGTGCTGCTTGGCCAGCCCGCATTTGTGGTTGTGACCGCAATCCCGCGGCAGAGGGCCTAAATATTTCCCCTGGTTGTCCAGCTGCGGCCACTGGTTGTAGAGGAAGCTGGCGTGCAGCGGGAGGTCCGTCAGCAAACGTGTCGGCTTGGGCGTCGGGGCTCCCCAATTGCATTGATGCAAAGCGATGGACTGCATGCCCTCCAGCTTCTCCGCTGCCTGCCGTAGGTCTGGCAGCTTCCAGATGGATGCTGGCCTCACCCACTTGCCCTGAGCAACAGGGCTGCGTAGCCCACCAAGGTCCTCCGGGCGCTCTCCCAGGAAGTAGGGTCGGCGAGCGATCAGGTCGCACCACGTAGTGCCCAGCAACATCAGGATGTCGATGAACAATGCGATCATGATGTTACCTTCATCTGCCCGCTTCTGCAGCTTCTCTGAGAGCCATGGGTACCCCCAAGGCCTTGTTTCGTCTCGCACTGGCTTGGGCCCGAAGTGATTGGCCCAAGTCACCCGCGACCATGTGCCGCAAGGAGGAGTGACAATGATCACCGCGCACTTGCCCTCCTTGATCTGCTCCAAGATGCCCCGGCGCTTGCCCTCGTCCGTGAGGTCGTGGTCCGGGTTCCTGAGAATGTGCACCTTGTAGCCCGCCTTTGAAGCCATCTTTCGCAGTTGGCTGCCTGTTGATGACTTCCTTTCCTCGCCGCTGAAGAGGTACAACACGTTGAAGGTGCGCCCCGGCCCCTCTTGCCCAGCCGGAGCCACCTGTGGTCCTCAGTGCTGGGTCTCGATCCACCAGGCTCACGAAGTACCTGCTCTTGTAACCCTCCGGCGTCCGATCCGGCTCACTGGCGGTCTCGTCATTCTTGCTTCCCTCGTCGCCGTCTTCCACCTCGACCACCTCCGTCGCCCGCCAGCAGTCCTTCCCGAGGATGCTCGCGAAGATGCCTCCCTGGAAGCTGGTCAGCCTCAGCTTCTGGTCCTCCACATTGTTGGGGTCCATCTCTTGGGCCGCCAGCTTCTCCACGACCTTCTCCATGATGGACTCCTCATCCAGCTTGTCGGGGCCCCGCAGGTTGTTCCGGATCTCCTCGCCCATCATCTCCTGTGCTTTCTCCACGTTGCCCCTGATGGACCTGACATAGGCCTCGTCCGTGGAAGGCTGCCATCTGCCCAGCTGCTTGGCCACGTAGTCGTCGACCCCCAGCGAAGCCGCTCTTTCGAAATGCTCCGACCAAACAGCGCCCGCACCTTCCACTGGCT
>CAUJNA010003512.1:377500-380000 GCA_963377175.1 Effrenium voratum | reverse complement strand
TGTCAGGTCACCCCATCGATGGTTTGACAAGCTCGTGAGCATGCCGAGCTCCGCTTCCTGGAATCCGATGCCTGTCATGGGTGCTGCTCTTTACTTCATGTCTCCCATGATTTGCTTGCACCGCGTGTATAGCAATACTCCATCAAACATGGTTTAGTTCCTCCATGCTCTTGCCCGTGATCTTAGCTGGTCTGGTTTGGCAAACATCTTGGTCCGGCCAGCGTAATATGGCCATCCATGGCAGGCTTTCTCTGTCATCTCTTGAACCAAGAGCGCGCAAAAACCCAAAGGAGCCTTGCTTGTGGGGAGACAAACTTACCACGATGCGAGGAAAAATCTGCCCTGATAACCGGTTGCCCCCTCATCAATGACCTGATCCGCAAACAAAGAGTGGCTGAACAGCATCTTTAATATGTGAGGAGGATCTGAAAGGCATGCTGAAGGATGGTTGAACGTACGACTCCCGGATGCCAAGGAAGACATTTCCGCCCTGGTGGATCAACCGTTGCCGTGGCATCAAATCAGGATGAACTGAGCGCCTGCTGCAGTCGCAAGAGCCACTGAAAAAGGGGGAGGCCGAAGGTTTGGAGTAATAATAACATCTTTCAAGCATGGACCAAGGTCCCTAAAATGAAATGAACTGGGCCATTAAACACATCACCTCTCCCAGCGGACTTTGAGGATCCCTCTGTAAAAAGCAGGTGGTTCTGTGCATCCCAGGAACCCTTTGGAGCCTCCCAGCATGGAGAACAACTCCTGTCTCCTGCTTCGTTGCTTCGGGCCCATGGTCCAAGCGACTGGTGCCTCAAAATTTCAGACCAATTTTTGGGGAGCCGTCATCATGCGTGTGGTGGCGACCCCACGAACAATTGCCCAGACACATTTATGAGTGCAGAAATGAATGAACATGCGTGTGTGTGTGTGTGTGTGGCTGTGTGTGTGTTACTAAAGTGGGATTCCCATCCGTTTGAATGTGTCACAGAGATTCCTATAATTTGCCCTTAACACATCACCGCGACCAACGGAAACTAACCTTCCATGGGCAAAAACTGTGTTGCTTGAGACCACCAAAGAAGGTGGTTGTCATGTTCAACAGGATTCCGAATAAAACCAGACCCAAGCGCCATGAGAGTCAAATATCCCGAGCTCCTTGCATGGGCGCCATATAGCGGGCACCAGCCTGACGGTGGGCAATAATTATGGTTTTGAAGGGAACCATTGCTTTGTTCAAAGGGAATTGGGGTCTCTCGCTATGGACACAAATTGAGTCTGCATGGCATCTCGCTATGGAGACAAATGAGTCTGCTTGTCATCTATTCTGAACTGGCTGCAGGGTTGGTGCTTTGCAGTCAGTCCTCCGTGAGAACAGAAATGGGGATGCCCAATTTTAAGAACACTCAGATTAGGCACAAACCTATCAGAAGTACCAAGCGGATCAACTCATCCCTGCTGAGATTGCCAGCTCCGTTGAAGGTGAAAGCTGCCAATGGTCGAATGGAGCAAGACTTTAGATCCTCGCTTGAGCATCGCCCCACCCTCCCAACTTTTGGTTTGAACCCGCGTTTCAAAGATTTCATTAGGACTCACAATAATACAAAAAAACAAACTCCAACACCAGGAAATCTACCCCCTCGATCACCCAAGTTTGATAGAACCGTCTCCAGGGTTTGAGTATAGCAAAAGGGTTGGCTGGCAATTCTCCGGCATTCATGGCTTGGGCACTTCAATGCCAATTCAAAATCTGAGATGAGTAGAATTCTCGCTGTCTGCGGGAGAATGCCCTTGCCGGTCGCTCTGGTTTGCAATGTCTAGTCGTGCGGGCAATCCGCAATTCATCAGTCACACGTTCAAGTCCTTTCAGTGGAAAGGCTTTATTTCATCAGAATACCTCGAGGTTCTGCTGCATCTCAGTATTCAGCACAAACACCCCAGAGGAACTCATGTGAAATCATCCCGAAAGGTGAAGTCTATGCAAACGCGGACATAGGCGTGTCTCATCTTGTCTACAATCGGTATATGGAAGCCCCCAAAAAATGGTGGTTGATGCTGATGTCCCTTTGTTTTTGTGAAACAGACACCCAAAAAGTGTGTGGAGGGGGTCACCCGAAAATTCCCGCGTGAGGTCACTCCCAGCTGCCTTCCTTAGAGTGAGTCCTGCGCTTTGCCTGCCTGATGCTCAACAAATCTCAGGTGCGATACCAAGCACTCTGACATGGCCATGTGCCTTGAAACACCCAAAGAGAACATGAAACAAACTCTTTCCCGTGCAGGTTTCCAGCAGATCTGGGCCAATGCGGCGATTGGGTTTCAACCCCCACGCCCCATGTGGCAAGTGTCGCTCCTGAGGCGACCGAGCGCCATCGCCCTGGGAGCCAGGCTGAAACTTCGCCAAGTTTGTTTGACCAAGCTTGGGTTTCCGAGACCTAAGTGGATAATTTGCCTGGATAGCGGGTAACCAAGAAACCACCAAAAAAATGGCTTGTTGCGTACGAATGTCGAC
>CAUJNA010003512.1:300000-375000 GCA_963377175.1 Effrenium voratum | reverse complement strand
TGGACCCACAAACCCCACCAGCTTTGGACAATGCGAAGATCGCGCAAACAATCCTTGAAAGAATCCAAGTGAAGCATATCCCATCTAAGGCTCGTCTCCTCCATTTTGTCCGCTCAATTTGAAATTTGTCCGTGTTCCGCCTGTGTCCGCTCATTTTCCTGGACAAAGTCGGCCGAACACGGCTTCCCCGCTCAACATCTGAAACGAGCAAACAACCGCTCAGCCCAAAAGTTGCCAAATTGAGAGTCCAGGTATGTTCAATTGAATAAAAGTGCCCAGATTTATACTATTAATACGTAGGAATCCCCAAGTCAAGGAGCTTCATGGGTGCTTGTAACTTGCCCAGGCAAAAACAAGGACACACCGCTCTCGCTCTCTCTCCCGCCTGAAGCTCTATTGGCGCAGAGCGGGCTCTTGAGGCACAAGAACCACGCTCAAAGGTGGAGCAAAGGCTAACACCTATGCCAGCAGTTTTCGTGACCCAAAGATGATATGTTGAATTCACAGTTGTTGTCAAGTCTCAAGATCTTTCAAGCTCATGGAACCCATGTCGGCTGGCCCAAAATCCTGTCCGGTTCGTCGGCGTCCAGCTCCATGGGTCCATTTTTGTCGAAAATGTGCTGACGAAAACACTAAATCTGAAAAGCATGACCTGCTGGCCAGGCCTGTCTGACATGTCTGAGACTAGGCTCAGGCCCAGCCCAACCAGCAACCCGCCTGCTGGCCAGGCCTGTCAGCCCAGCCCACCCAGCCTCAGGCCCAAGCTTGTCTGAGCCCAACCAGCAACCCGCCCAAGCACGGCCCCAAGCCCAGGCCCACTAGGCCGGCCCCCAGCTCCCAGCCCACCAAACTCAGCCAGCTACTAAGCTTGTCTGACGTGCCCCAGCCCTTCAGTCCGGCTAAGCAGTCCTGCTCGCAGCAGGCCCAGCCCCTTCGGTCTCACCGTAGTCCGGCTGCCCGCAGCCACCCACCCTGCCCAGCCCAAGCCCCGGCGCATCTCAGGCATGCCAGCCACTAGGGCGGCCCCCCTGGCTCACCAGCGTGCCAAGGTCAGGCCTCAGGCCTCAAGCTATGCCAGCTACTGAGCCTGTCTCACATGCCCCAGCACCTCAGTCCGGCTGCCCAAGCAGCTCAGCCCAGACTGGTCAGGCCTTGACCTCCTGCTCGCGTCTGGCCCTAAGTCATCCAGCAGCCCCAGCCCCTTCGGCGCAGTCTGAGACTGGTCTCAAACCATGCCAGCCTGAGACTAGCCTCAGGCCCAGTCCCTCAGCCCGCCTGCTGGCGTGTCTTACGTGTCTGCGACTGGCCTCAGGCCCAGCCCAGCCAGCAACTCGCCACCCATCCTCAGGCCCAAGTGTGTATGAAACAGGCCTTGCCCATCCAGCAACCCGCCCAAGCACAGCTCAGCCCAGCCCGCCCAGCCCAAGTTCCAGGCGCAACCAGCAGCGTAGTCCGGCTGCCCGGCAGCCAGCAACCCACCCATGGCTTCGCAGCCTCGTGGCTGAGACTAGCTTCAGGCCCAGCCCAACCAGCAACCCACCTCAGCCCAGCCTGCCCAGCCGAGGCCCCGGCGCATCTCATCAGCCACTAGGCCAGGCCCACCAGCAGGCTCAGCCCAGCGTGCCAAGGTCAGGTTTGTCTAACGTGTCTGAGACTGGCCTCAGGCCAACGACCAGTCTCACGTGTCTGAGACTGGTCTCAAGCTACGCCAGCTACCAAGCCTGTCTGACGTGCCCCAGCCCCCCAGTCCGGCTGCCCAAGCAGCTCAGCCCAGGCTGACCAGGCCTTGACCTCCTGCTCGTGTCTGGCCCCAAGTCATCCAGCAGGCCCAGCCCCTTCGGCGTCTCAAGGTATGCCAGCCTGAGACTAGCCTCAGGCCCAGTCCCTCAGCCCGCCTGCTGGCGTGTCTATTGGGGATATTTTTCCGGGGTACTTAAGCAAATGGAGGTTTGTATTCCCACCATGTACCTGTCTTGGGCTGAGCAACCGAGCAAGAAATGTATGTCATGGCAAGCCGCCAGCCACGTGAAATGGAGGTGCCCAAACACCCAAAGTTGGTCTTGGTTGTTCAGTGACACCAATTATTGTTCCCCTTTTTATGGAGGCCAAGCCCCACTAAAAATGCTCATCCCCAGAAAGAGGTCCTTTTTTTTCCAAGGGCACTGAGCAGCTGAGATAGTCTTGGTTTTGGATTTCAAACCTTCCGAGCAGGACGGCTTCCGAACATCGAACTAGCACGGGCGAACTGGTGCGGTCACAAGCTTTCAGTAGGATTCGGACCTTCCCAACACTGGATTTCGGTGTTCCTGACCCTTCCCTCAAACTAGGCTGGGCCGAGGCGGGCAACGCGAAGCGTTTACAATTATTCGAGATCAAGCCAGGTGACGTTGGCAAATTGAGAGCCTGAAAGGCATGATGTAGGTCCCATGACCAACAGGAGTACTGCAACAGATGATGCATCGTAGAATCAAACCGACACGTCCGCTGGAGGGGGTGCACGGCCAACGGAAATCTGAGAGCTTTGCTTCTTGAAGAGAAACATATTGATGCAACTGGCTTCAGTGCTGCAGCCCATGGTTCATAGCTTTCTGGGCAGCAAAGCAGATGTCCTCGCTCCCTTCAGTTCGATGGGAATTGTTTGATGTTGTCTGTTGGTCTTAGCTTACGAAGCCTGGAACACGTATCAGCCCCAACCATGAGCAAGCTGTTTGATCTAAAGCCACATACCTGGCCAGCTATGACTTCACATCGAGGTGCTGTGCCAGGACATCCCCGGCCATGCCAAACCTCCTGCCTGTCCGCCCGCCCAATTTCACGCACTTTGCTCTGGTTTTCCCCCACGGTTTGCCTCTTTTTGAGGTGGTGCAGGGTGAGAAGTGGACGCAGCACACGGGTTGTTGCAACGTGCATCAATGGGCATTGAAGCAAGCTTTGTACTGGGTGTAGATTCACTATATACCATTCTACACATATAAATAGGTATGTAACTATGTATATATATATATATATATAATGCACTATGTCTATGTGCGTGTGTGTGACCCTCCAAATGTGCTTGGTTTAATTTGGGCTGTAGTTTTGCCAGATGCGCGCGTGGCATGGAGCGAGCAGAATCGAATTAATGTTACGCAACATAAGGCCCCCCAACCACAAATAGCCAGTCACCCTAATTTCTAGGTGGGTCACAATACTTCACCAACCTAAAGATTCATGGCTGTTTACATCCGAAAAATCTGCCTCAATCCATGCTTCCGCCAAATGAATCTGTTGCAAGCCCGCGCTACGGAGAGCCCCTCAGAAGCCCAGTTGATCTCCATGCAAGCAAAATGAATAGGCACGTTTGGTCTGCTGATCTGAAAGAGAAAAGTGTTCAACAAAAAGACAATTAGTGGAATCGACTGGGCAACTGGTAGCGTTTGGCCTATTGTACCATAATGGCCGAAAGCGGGACATTCAGGTCCTGAGCGGATTTTGCACGAAGCTGGAAGGACTTGTTGCCTGCACCCAGAAACCCCTTAAACAAGCCTACAAAGCGAAAGTGCTGTTTGGCTTGTTGGGGCACGACTTCCAATTAGTTAACGATTATGGGCTGGACATTAATTGGAGCACAACTTTCATTTCTCACAGCACAGTTGAGGATTGTGGTTGGAAGAGGATGCAAGCAACATACACCCACAGCCAGGCCTCAACATGTTCGCTCTAAGGTACCGACTTTTTGCCCATGCACAGTGAAGTGGTGCGTAAGGCTTGTGGGCTGCAGCACTCTCGTCGGATATACCGCTTTAGCCCAATTCATCTCTTCATTTCTGGGAACCTGAAAGACAGTGCTGCGCGGAATGTTGAAAACTTTCAATGTTGGCACTGAAGGTCCTGTTTTTGCACAGCCCCATGAAACTGCTTCAGTTACTACCAGAGCGACAAGCTAGTTGACACCACAATATTCTGACCTTTGGGCCGCCCCGTCAAACTTTAAAAGTAGTTGCCTATGCATCAAACAAGCATCCTGTCAAGAACCTTCTTCAAGGTGCTTCTAGTCTTCATTCAAATGATAATCGATGTCTAGTTCGTGACTTCAAGTCAACCCAAATGGTGTCTTGATCCAGATCTGACACAGCAGACGATGTGTTCACCATGCACCGAATCAACATCTGCAAATTACACTTGGGATAATTGTCTCAACATCTGGGGACCCTCAAAAACACCGAGCAATGTGCTTGCTCAAAACACAACACACCCATGAGGTAGTTCAGCCTCATGGGTTTTGAAAATGGGACTCGGCTGTCCTTTTCGTTTCCTCTCAAAACCAACCACTAAAAGAAGGGCAGATTCGCATATTCCTGCCCGGTTTCCCTATTCATCCAAACGTCCAACTGGTCGTTCCATGACATGGCACGTTTTTCCAGGTAAAGGAGCCGTCATGGCTATCTTCGGACTACCCGCGACGGGGCTTGCCAGAACATGCTGCAAGATTGCATCGCGTCCTATCGCTGTTTTTCCGAAAACCAAACTGCGCAACTTGCCCGATGCCCCATTGGGCACTTGTCTCAGTGCCGAGGCACGTCCATGTCTTTGCAGGTGTGCCATAGGCAGACAGCAAAGGGCCTGCGCGATCCGAACTTCTGGCAGGAAGCAACACACGTGGGTCACGGGAAGTGTTGAAAAAGGGAATTCCAAGAAGTAGTGTCAAGCGTTCCTTAGAACACAAGTCAATAGGCAGCTTGCAAGGGACCTTCACCATCACTTCGTTCAGCAACATCACCACGACACATTCTGACACAGTTCCAAGCTCCATGTGTTTCTCCCAGGACTCCGTGTCAGAGCTGGTGTCGTCATCAGAATGAACCATGGAGATGCCGCTCACCGCAACGATGGGGCATTTTTTGTTTTGAGGGGCTCCCGGTTGGGATTGGTTTCAAAAGAAACCACAGGGATGCCATTTTTTTTCGGGGCATTCCCAAAAACGGGGCGCTCCGTAGCTCCCCTAGTTGAAGTAGACTCCGAAGGCCTCCGGTTGCATGGAGAGGGTGCTTTTCTCCGAGGGATTCCGCGTTTGGGCCTTCAACCTCAGCCAAAACACCCAAAATCGAAACTTGTTCCGCCAACATGAAGGAACCAATCAGGTCTGAGGACTATGGGCCTCGACAACCTTCCAGTCAGGTTCCACATTGGGCAATTCGGGTATCAGATACAGACATTCACAAATCACGAACCAAATCGGTCAAAACAAAACGCTGTGCGAGGTTGATTATTTTGATTTGGTCAGAATCGTCCCTTGCCCCTCGTGCAGTCGCGTTGACCGCATTGAGATTGAAGCCGCAGTCATAATCAACCCCTTGTGTTGAAGCAGAGTCCAGAGCCCACCCTAAGATCCCGAGAAAGCATGGAAAAAGCGGATTTCTGCGTCTATGCTGGGGAGCATAGACCTCCTTATAGATTGTAGCTCATTCGGTTCTGTTTGTTGACGGCATCCTTTTCTAGTTGGCGAAGGGAAACCAACAGAAAAAACATCCGTTTTAGGGGCTCCATATCCAGTTTGCCGGCTCGGCCGGAAACCGGCCTCTGCAGAGCCAACCTTATCCGAAAGAGAGGAGAGGGGAGTTTCAGCCTGTCAACATCACTTCAATGGGAAACTCACTCAAAGTACCGCTCTCAAACGGAATTGCTTCAAGGCCTTCAACATCTCAGCTTGGCGAGAATCAGCTCGCCAAAGGATAAACTCACTTGCAGTGGCAACCCACGCGGTGATGTGTAAAACCAATCAAATACATGCCCTCACAGAAGGTGAGGGTAGGAAGCAAGGGACACAGCTACATCATCGTCACTTGACAAAGCATCCTAAACGGGGGCAGTTTTCCTCCTTTGGTATTGATGGCCTTTAGACAAGTACGGCAAGTGCGCTCGACAACAACCCACAAATGAAATGAATGGCACATCCTGGATGCAGGGATTGTGCATGCGGCAGCTCAATCCTTGCGTCGAATGATGTTTGGGATTGCATGATGGATGGATTGGCGAATAGGTGGATGGATGGGTCATATTCACATATGTTCACCAGCCCGAAATCAGGAGTCGACCTACGAAAGGAACAATTGCGATAGTTGATGTCGGGGGTCGCTCTAACTTGCCAAAATGGCTGGATTGAGGGATGGCCAGATAAATGGGCGGCTGGTTGGGCAGGGAAGGCGGGTGGGTCCAAGCGGGGCTTGTCCAGGGGACGACTCTTGGTGGATCTACCTGGGCACGGCGCGCACCGATCTGCCAGCGTACATCAAAACCCATAAGACACCGCCGAAGTGCGATGGCTTCGTTTTGGCCTCCCTTCAGACCCCAAAAAAATACAAACTCCAACAATGGCAACCAAAGTCAAATGCCGCCGACTCCAACAAAGAAGGCGACAACACTCAAAAGAGCGCCGATTCCCCTTTCTTGGAGGATCCACACCAACTCACAAACACAGGTGCCATAGTCAAAAGACCTGCTTGGGGATTACGGTCACGGAAGCTGTTGAGTGGTTCCACCCAATGGTCATTCTATGTACAGGACCTGTTGATTAACCCCCACATTGAATGGGTCAAAATGATATAAACATTCCATTTACCGATCGGGCAACCCATTTTGGATAACCTGACAAGGGGTCCCTTTAAAAGGAAATTGCTCCAAACCAGGAACTTCTGAACCTCAGGTTCCGTGTGAAAACGGTGGGAGGGCGACCAAGAATTGTTGATGAGTCCACGGCCGCATGCAACGACTCCGCCGAGTCCAGGGATTGCCGCAGCGACTTTGGGCCTCCCAGCCGGTGCCTTACCTCTGCAGGTTTCAGCTTCCCGGGCATCGAGCGGCCCGAGCACACCTGGCACGTCAGTAAGGAAACGAGGAGCACTTCAAGAACCTGAAATTGTTGGTCTGCAGTAAGGGTTGAATAAGGACCTGATTGAATCATAAGGACCTTTAATCAAAAAACAAGTATTGGACAATTAGTGTCTCTCTAACCTGGGGGGTAAAAGGGGCTTTTAAAACAAAGACCGTTACATGAACATCTTTTGTTTGACCAGCTGGCGGATGGGGGCCTGGGTGCAATTCAACCTTTACATTGTCAGCAACAAGCCTTTTCCACACTCAGCTAGACTTGCGAAGGCCTCAACGTTAAAGCAGCACATGTCTGCATCCTCAATGGAACAATCATGGTCTTCCCGAAACATCCATTCAGCAGGACTTTTTCACACCCAGCAGCAACAATGCCAGCCAGGACGAATGTGAGTGGTGTTTCGCCTGCCAAATTTCACGGCGTTTCACGGTCCTTCACTGCAAAAAAAGGCGTTCACGCCACTCTCACGGCATGTTCACGCTTCTCCCTTGTCGAATTCCCATTGCTAAGCCCATGATCAATGTTTCTAGAAATCCCATAAAGTCGAAGATCTTGAACATTGAACAGCTTGACCATGTCTACATGGTTTTCTCAAAGCTTTGGAAAGCGTACGTTTCAGCCACAAGCACTACAAAGCCAAGTGGCTACTAATGCGGCCAAAGAAAATACAGTCGCCCCAATTAAGAGCGTCCAGCTTGCAAACAAAGAACGTTCGCCACAGTTCACGGCCGCTTCCTAAAGGCCTTTCTTCTTAAGGCCCCCAAACCCCAGGGTCTAGTTTGCATGGGTACAATACCCCGACTCGGAAGCAAAGCTGAATGGTCTACTTGCTAGTCAGGGAATCAACAGGCGTTTTTGGGAATGAATTTGGGGATTCCAAGGGACGCTTCAGTTCGTGCTGAAAACCAGCAAGTCAAAGCTGGAACTTGGGGACCAAACCAGATTGTGGGGAAGTTCAAAATGGGCGCCCGGAAAAACCCAACAGTTTGTCCGTGTCCGTTTTGTGTCGGGTATGGAACATTGACAAACACAATGGGTTCATACAATTATATGCACCTGAGTCAATGAAGGAATCCCCAAGAAGCCTTGTTGGATGCATGCACGCATAGATGCGACCCACACACACGGCTGCAAATTGTGCAATATGAAACCAAAACACTCAATCGGAAACTTGGCACCCCCTGCTGGCTTTCTTGATCTTCCAACTTAAGCTGCAAGGGAATAGATCTGAACAAATTACTATTCACAAGCCTGAAAAAAGGAATCACCAAGAGGAGAACCCCACGAGCAAGTGCAACTGGCAGGGACTTAGGTGTCATTTGGCAGTGCCCTTGGCCATGTCTGGAGTTAACACCGGCACAGTCGCAGACTCAACAAGGACCCTCGCTGGAAGTGAAATCGGCCCGTCTTTTCGCCAAACATCGCCACCCTGAGACATGGCAAGCGCAACTTGAATTTCGGCAACAGGCAAGCCAGTGATCTTCAAGTGGTATGCTGGCCGTGTCACGTGTGTCTAGCTGTGGTGATGCTTCTTGACGTGTTGCCTGAGTCTGACAGCCCCGGTATGGAGGCTGGTTTTCAACACGAACCGAGGGCCCGGCCGAAAGGGAGGAGAACTCCAGCACGTGCAGTGGGGTGGACATCTGGCGGGCCAAAAAAAAAGCGGAACGGCAACCCGCCGTGTGCCAATCGATTTGCCCTGTCTCTGGAGAAAGAAACAAGCGTTTGCGTTCATGATTGTTGTTTGTTTTGTTTTTTTGGGGGGAAACCTTGGAGATATCTCCTTGATGGTGGCACCCGGACAACCCTTCACTTCACAGCTCACAAGGCAGAACATAAGACAAAGGAGACAAGCAAACTGCTGCGTATGTGTAAAGTCATCCCTCTTTGGGATCAATCATTTCAGGTTCGTGAGCAGCAGAAAACACCACCAAGCAAATGATAGAACACCTCTCTTCTGTGTCCGGAAGGTAGGATTCTCCATTGTGTTCGTCCGTTGTGTTTTCCGGACTTGGTTTCCTTGAGATCTAAGTTTGTCAACTTGCCCTGCCCGCGCTTGGCTGCCCGTTTGTGACGTGCTTGCGTCTTGAGTGACATAAACCATTTGTTCACGTTGACCAGGACGGCCATCCTTCATGATGTGAACAAGACCGGATGCCATGTTTGTCGTTGTAGAACCGCAGCGGGCAAACGTAAAGCGTTCCAGCAGAATCCTGGCAAATACCATCCTCAGCTAGGCTCATGGAGCAAGGAACAAAGGACCTAAAGCGAATCACAATGGACAGCTTACAAATTATTTGAAATTTTAGGACTAGACCAAGTTCCGAGCAAAGGCGGACACACGGCCAAAGAGGAGGCAGGGACGTTCTTCAAACCTCTCCGTACCTCGGTTGTGTGGGGCTTTATTGGGGTGGATGTCTCTTCACCACCATCAAAAACGTATCTTTGAGAGCCGGATGGACCCGACTGTTTCGCTCGTCAACTTTGGAACCGTCGACTTGCTCTCAGCCAATCACAAGCTGACGCAAGCCAGAACCAAACGCTTAACTAGATGAAACTCACATTCACGCGCACACACCCACAACGACGCACCCACGCACCCAAGCACCCACGCACCCACACACACACACACACACATGCAGGAAGCAGCCTGAGTGTGGCAGCGACATTAGCAGGCTTCGACTTTCCAGTCGAATTGTCAACGAGTTCAGGATCCTTAGGGCTTCCTGTAGATGTCTAGGCTTGCTCACGTGAGTGGAGGGCTTAAACAATAAAATCATTTGGATAAGACAGCTAAGCAGGTCAAGTCACCTCAGAGTGAAAAACAAGTGTATGCTCGGGCGACGCGAATCACAACTACCGTGCCTATTTGGGACCTGTGGGAAGTTCCCGAAACCATCGGAGAAAAAAAAGACATTGATTTTACATCACCCAAGGGAAACAAATGGGGAAACCAGGGCTTTGAGTTTGAGTTGCCCGGGACCCTGTTCTGCGAGGCATGCGTAGTCCTGCGAGTCCCCCCACTTGCCCTATTGCCTGCAGTGCCTTTGCATCAATGCTTTTTCCGCGGACCTGAGCGGTCCAACTTGGCCCTTCTTGGGGAATATGATAGCCTACACAATATGGATTGGGTTGTAGGGTAGCACTCATTGAACTAAATTCCCTCATGATCATGAACTAGGCCCCCATGCAAAGTTATGCATTCCGGGAGCAGACTGCAGTAAAGATCCCTGTGTCGGCAAACAGGTTGGTCCAAACATGGCTTGGTCTAGGGAAACCCAAGGGAAGTAGCTGGAGGATCCCAAACTTGAGACAGAGTCATGTTCCATAGCCAGGCGAACACAGACCAAGTTTATTGCAGGCAGCAAGCAGCTGGATGCCCCATGTTCACTTGGCGAAAAGTGGAACTAATATGCTACAGGGTCTTGCGTAGTGCTATTTGCGACGGGGTGGACAGAATCCTTGGATCGCAGCATGCAGCTCTTTTGAAGCCCTGCAGTGTTTATGCTGGCAACCCTTCATGGCAACCCATCTCGAAAAATAAGGGACACAAATTAAGGGAAGCTGAAAGGGGACCGCCCGGCTGCCCCTGAGCGGGGTCAGGGTTAAAACTGGACATGTAGGGAACCCGGAGACCACGGGAGTCTGGAACATGTTTCACAAACGTACACACATTGCCGACCAGATTGTGGTCAAGCAAGCATAGCTCAATATTGGGCACACAGGAATCCCTGAGCAAAAGATCTTCATTGATTTAGCTTTATCTTCAGCTCGTTCTAATTTGTGAATGCAAGATACGTGAGTTGATCACATCACGCGCTTTCGCCAGGAAAATAGAAGAGACTGCCGAAGGATCACTCGCCCAGTGCCTTCCACCCTTCATGGTTACGGGAAATAACCCCTTCCGCGATACCGAAGTGGGAGTCCCTTCCCCACGACTGAAAGTGGCTCTAAAACCCCATACCAACCACAACCAACCAACCAACCAAACCAAACCAAACCACACCAAAACCATGGTTCCCTCTTTATCTCCCGCGCAAGCACAAGTGTGGCCAGCGTGCTAGTTCTCTGCTCCGAGCTCCCAAGCCCCCTGTCGCACGTCCAAATCGCAGAGCTGAACGACATCCGGGCAGGTGTCCTCAAGTGCAGGAAAAGCCAGATGGGTGTGTCTTTCTTTGAGGGGGGGACTCCCAAGTGGTGGCTTCCCTTTTAGCTTCGTTTAAACGATCCAAAACAGGGTAATTGACCCTGAAAGGGACACGGCCATATTGGGTGTCCCTGGAGCCCTCAAAATGCACCCAGTCCTAAGGCTGACATGCAGCGAGGTGGACAAAGGGGTCATGTGGCAGCACAAAAAAATAACTATTGATGAGCCCAAGGTTTGCTTTGTGCCCCATAGTCCCATCGTGAAGAGTCAATGCTGCTACGAGTAGCTCGCACGAACTTCGAACGCAGCCTCTCACTTCCCTACTTTCAGTTTCCTCTTGGTGATTTGCATTGGCGGTTTGGCGGTTGGGTGTTGACGGTTGGGTGGCTTCTTGCAAGAACCAGAAACTCACATCCCCAAACCACCAATGCAAACCACAAAATCAAGTTGTATAATACCTGGTACTTTGGCCGGAAAAATATTTTATTAGCTCAAAGGGCCGATGGTCGAAAACTATTTCATAGTGCCATGGGAGTTTGCAGCTAAATGCAGAAGCCCTGCGCTCTGCGAACTGCATTTGGATCGTCACAAGAGGGATGTGGACCCCCCAACAAATCATATCGGCAGACTCATGCAATGTGTCAGCCAAGCACTCCAGCACCTCAAGGCCAAGACACGGATTCCGGATTTCAGGGGGGCAACCCGAAAGTTCACCGCTTCCCTCGAGATGGATGTTGATGGCTTCAAAGTTGATGGCACGATGCGGTCGAGCGCAGGTCCATAGGGCTGGCATCCCGCAAGAGCTTGGTGCAGCTGACGAAGACGTCCTCAGTTGAATTGAATTGCCACGAGAAATTGGGTTTAGCCAGTTTAGCACCTTTCAGACCCACCTTGAAAGAAGCATTCCGCACCGAAAGGAAGCGTTCTTTTACCCAACGTGGAAACAGCTGGCGGGAGAAGCCTCGGAGTGGTTCGTTCGGTGAACATGTCAGGCTTGGTTGTTTTGAAAACAAACAGTTGTTATATTTTGGTTCAGGGTTCCATTGTTGGGGTTGGTTTAAAGGGAAAGGGAAACCAGCCTTTGCAGGGTTCCTTTGGGCAAGAAACAACTTGCCTCTTTGGCAATTAAAACATGAAGGCTCCGGCAAAATTACAATCACAGCTACCACACACAGCTTGATTGATGACTGCCAATTTGACTTGCTGGTGCTCAATGGGGAAAAAAAAGGATCCCCATTTCCCATCGCCTATGGTTTCCGTTAAGGGAATCCCTAGGCTCATGCCCAACACTCTGGGTCATTCCCTACTCAGCACAAACCTCGAATTCACATTTGAAGCCTGCCGCCTGTCTTCGAAGTGGCTGCAGACATGTTCCCTTAATTGGCTGAATGGCGGTCAAGGTCAAGGGACTGTCCAGCGATGGAAGTTGCAAGTATGGAGGAAAAATCACCAGGATATCACTTTTATAAGGGGTATATGCTCCGCTACATTATGGTGTGATTTCTCGATGGCCCAAAGATCGCACACACCGAAGTCCTCTTCACAAGACGGTATCCGCCAAGTTTGGTTGAAACGGGCTTACTAGCGGAGATGCTCGCCTGTGCAAGCCGATAAAATGGCGTGCCAGGGCGTGCCAAAACCGGATAGGTCGATTCACTTTTTTGCGGGCATCTGAAACCCAATGCGCCAGGATGCCAATGCAGCCAAGTGGGAATAGTCTAGATCTTTGGGAAAAAGGGGGCATGCCACTGACTGCAGGCCATGAGCAGCTTGTAAGGGGTATACTGCCATGTTCCAAAGAAAATTGGGATCCCATGTCGAGTAGGTATTCTCAGCTGATCTCCCGAGGCCCACGATTGGCTTTAGCTTATTTTAGCTTCCTTGGAGCCAAAACCTGCTCTCAAAAAGGATTGATCGACACAAGCAAGAACGGAAATGCTTCCCCAAAATGACAATCCCAGACCCATTCCTCTCCCTTTCGGCCTCGTCTTGGACGGGGGCTTCGACGCCATACCAGGGGATAATGACTACAAAGAGGCCCTCCTGTCACATCGGATTGGGAGTTTTGGAACTCAAGGTAGACTGAGCAACGATAACTGTTGTGAGAGGAAACTCCTTTACGTCTCCAGCCGTCTACATATGACATGTCGTGACGCCTGACGACGCATGGGCACCAGTCTTGGGATCATGCACGGTCCGGCAGGGTGGAAATGGCACGAGCAGGGGAACATGAATGCAGCATCCATCAAGTCGTAGCCTCCCCATTCGCCTCAGGAATCCTTTTCAGAAAATTGCCCAACACCCAACTGAAACGAGTGTTTCTGAAAAGAGAGATTGATGAAAAGAACAGGGACTTCAAGCGACTTAATGCCCAGAGTTTAGAATTTAGAGTTACTGCGCTGCTCCTGTGGCTCAGGGGGAACCCCGGCATGGTATGCAGCTCCTGGGGGAAAATCTCGAGCCTGGGTTTTGTGGTTGAAATTTGGTGAAGAGTTCCTTCCCCCCCGAACCCCAAATTGACACAGTACCAGATATGTTGACTGAACCTCATGTCACTCTACAGTCTCCGGCGACACAAAGAAAAAACACTCCGATTTGTAGATTGGTGGCCACGAACTGCCAATGTAGGAGAATGCGGTTCCAGGCTATCAGGAAGGTACCCAACACCACGTAAGGAATCACCAGTTCTGATGGGGAATGTCCGCTCCTAATCATCAAGCACTATTATTTGGCCTGCCCGGAGGTCTTTCCTGAGAGGGTGAGTCAAGCGAGCCCCAAGCCGAGAAACAACATCCTCCAGTCATTTTGGCCCTGAACGGCATTGGGGCATCCCGAGCAGAGATCTACAAAGGGCCTCCCTTATCACAGAAGTGGGCCTGGCAATTGGGCGAAGCAACCATTTTTCGCAGTGACATGAAGAGATGTGCACGAACTGCTAGGGATTCCCGAAGACCTTCATGGGTCAAATCCCTCGCACGGCGGACCCTCGATCGATGAGCTTGATATGTGTGTACGAGAAATGAAAAAGCATGGCACGTCTAGGCTTCGCAGTGATGGTGCAAGCCTACCACGAACAGCACATATGTTGCCGCAAACAAGAACTTACATCACAATAAGTTGTCACCAGTTTCAAGAGGACAAACATCGCAAACAAATCCGAACAACGCATTCAGAGATCCGCTTCAGCAATTGAATGGCTCTGGGACCAACGTGAGAAATCGAAACCGTGAACGACCCATCTGTTTAAAGGGATCCTGCAAACCCAACTGGTGTAAGCCACCAAGCATCTTACGACTCCTGCCACCACGCATGTTCAGTGCCACTACACAATGAAATGAGCAATTAGAAGTCATTGTGCAAGTACACAAATACACGAATGAGGCACAATCAAAGTGGCCTGCCCTAATCCAAATGTATACAATTGAAAGGGCGGCTGCGCCTTTTGCTAGTTCTGGTTGGAACTGTCCCTTACTAACCTTCATTTATCAAGGGTTTTGTTTGTGCTTAATCGCCTCAAGCGGCTAAGCAACTGCATGGACGACGTTGAGCTGTTGGTTATAGCGACGATTATACGACATAAACCTCTAGAAGCGCCTGCCTTTGCTTTAATGGGAAGCCCAGGCGTGTAGCGGCAAAAGGGAACCCTTTACCCCTGTCTCCTCAGAGGTGGACAGGTACAGCAAGGGATGCGGGTGACCTGAGCCACACGCCAAGGGATTCACCCGGCTGCGGTGTGTCCCAACATGATTCCTTTTAACATCACCCACAATGGAAAAAACTCAATGAGAGTTGGCTTCAGGGTGCTGTATGCAAAACCAGCAAGCGGCAGAATCCAAACCCTCGCCCAAGAGGGGAGGCGTGCGGGAAGGGTCATCATAAAATGTCATTCCTTTTTATATGCATATTTACAGGGTATATATGATATGTAGGATATATATATATATATATATATCCCTTGCCTGTTGAAGAGGAAACTGGCATACTGTGTCAAAGCGCTCTATTTCACGCAGGTGCCTCGTGCCACGGACGCTTAGAGCCCATTTTGAAGCACCAACCCTACAAAGCAATAAAGTAGAACAACACAATATGAGTTCCACTTTTAGCTAAGTGGAACTAGGGGATGCTGCTTGCCTGCAATAAACTTGGTCTGTGTTCGCCTGGCTGTGGCTGTGGAAAATGACTCTGTCTCAAATTTGGGATCCTCCAGGTGCTTCGGTTGGGTTTCCCTAGACTAAGCCATGTTTGGACCAACCTGTTTGCCGACACAGGGATCTTCATTGCAGTCCGCTGCTCCCGAAATGCATAATTTGAATCGGGGCCTAGTTCATGATCATGAGGGAATTTAATTCAATTAGAAACACAGTACTCCAGAGAAAGTGGCTGGCAACATAGAAGACCAATACACAGGCCCCCCCCCCAAGGGGATTGTGAAGGTGAACTTTGCAGCCTACGCGAGTGCACCTTTGCTTGGCGCACCTTCGCACTCCGCCGCAGCTGCAACCTGCACCTGAGGCAGTCGGAGCAACACTAATGGATCCGCTGCTCTTCAGCTTAATGTGAAATCGAACATTGAAACACCATACTCTCTATTAGGATCACAATCTCCTTTTGAAAGACGCTCCTTTCGGGTTTCCAGGTTCTTTTTGCGGGGGGAGAATCACTTCAAGCTCCCCATTTCTCCGAATTGAAAACAACCATCAAACAAAAAACGCACCACCTTTCATTGTCTCCCCAAGAGTCTCAGTTCAAATTGGACCAGGTAATACTGAGAACAACCAAAGGGGAAGATATAGGGAACCCCCCGGACCGATGAAGCGATACAATGCCGCACATTCGGCCTCAAAGGTGCCGTCCCCAGCGCGGACCTAGCGGCGAGTTCTGTGCTTTAGTCGTGTCCCAATCGCCCGGCTAGTAGGGTATCCTTTGTGAGGCTACCCTTTGTGGGGTTACGTCGAAGGGAAAACATGGGAAAACAAAAATAAGGAAAACCCCTCATTTTGCAGGGCTCCTAACAAGAACGACAAATCCCAGTACCTAAATTCGCAACAGTTCCTCTGCATTGCGTGCACTGCACCAAGATTCTCTTGGGTCACATGCGGTGACCTGCACCAGATCGATGGGCATGCCACTGACGGCAATCAAAAGGGCCAAGGGAGCTTGGCCCGTCGCAAATCCATTTTGCTCGTCTTCGGGCGTCAAATACCGGGTCCGGATAGTCGAAGCTCATGCAGAAGGTTAAAGGTGTTGACCCTATGCCTCTGTCCATAAAAAGAAAGTAAGCAACCAACAACTTTGGCTGGCTTGCTTGTGGTGTCCTTTCCAACCCCACGCAGGAAACATGTATATCTTCCACTCGGAATTTGGTTCAGGACCATGTCAATCGATCAAACATCTGTTTTGGACCTTGGCCAGTTCGAGGCCAAGCGCAACATTAAGTCATTGGAGTGGCATACCATCTTGCCGGAGCAACCTCCCAGGGGTGCCTTTCCTTTGGTTTCCCTCTAGGCCCAAGCCGACATTTGCGTTTCTCTTTGCCGAGGTGCGTTCTGCCACTCGAGACTAAGGACCAATCGCCCAAAGCAGCCATCCTTGCGGTGCGTTGGCATCGGGCCCTCCGGGAGAAGGGGGGGAGGCAGTTTGACTACACTTCTAGGGAACCAAGCATGAATAGCAATGAGGTAGTCAAAACGAGATTCTGGTTTGACAAGAAGAACACCCTTTCCTCCAGAAGAACAGAGTCATAAAGCTGGCAAATCTTGAAAGGCTGCTGTCTACTTTCATTTGAACTGCACCCGATCAGATTCTTGGGAGGGACTTCCGAGTTGCCGAGGACCGACGAGCCGCTCTTCCTGAATCGGACTGAGCCGCAACAAAGGCCAAGGGAATGGCACCTATCAGAACCCAGGACCTCCCATGCGAGGCTTCGGGATGGGTTGGATCGACCTACCAGGACCAACCAATTCAACTACGAACCCACCAACACCAACCCATAGACCCGCCAACAACCACAACAACCACCGCCACCAAAGAAAGTAAACCCAACCAAAAGCCACGTTCAACAGCCCAACCCAAAGCCAACCAACACCCACCCAAAAAAACAACTAAACACTGCTGTAACCAACAAAAGAGTAACAAAACACAACAACATTCGACAACCACCCAAGACTTCAAGATACAACCACAAACCAACCAAAACCCAAGCACACAACCAGCCAAAACCCTTAAGCAAATTCTTAAGCAACCGACTTGACTCGTCCTTCGGCTGCAGCTGTGCAACCGCCTGGGGCAACTTCTCAATGCCCGGCAAACCCTCCGTGGCCTGAAGTGATGGCGCGCTTCGCAGCCGTCCGGTGACTCCCAAAACACACTTCCCATCTAACATGGATCTCGACGTTTCGGGGTCCACGACGACTTTCCTTTACAAGGGACCCTCTGGCGGGTTCCATGAACAGGAGAGGAAGGCTCCAAGCTGACTGAAGCCAAACCGTCAAAGGCTGTTTAAGCTTCTGGACTAGCAACCGATGCCTCCTTTGAGGGAATTTCCGCAATACTTCTGAAAACACAAATCAGTGGCGTCCACATGCGTCAAACAGATACAGATCAGTGCAAACTCCCGGATCCCTGTGGGACTTGTCGGCCATAGGGTGTTTCTCAAAGTAGGAATCGGTCCCGGAACATGGTTGGCCTGTTGGTTTACCTTCAAAGACCAACCACAAGGAAGACACCTTTTTGAGAAACTCACATTTCGGAATCCGCATGAGGTGAAGGGACTGACCATATTTTTTTTCTCAGCTAAGACTTGACCCAATGGGGTACACAACGGATGTGTGCATGCCTCAGATGTAGACCCAAATATACCATAATTTTGGAGGAAACCTCAACAAAAAGAGAGATATCACAGGAGCAGCCAGGCATGAGGACTGGCGGCACCCGTGCACTTGGCGAAAGGAACGGGTCTGTTCTCAGGTTGGCGACTCCCTTTAGGTGGTTGTCTGAAGAGAAATACACAAAAGCAACCACATGTTGCGGGGCCGTCATCCTTTCAGAAACAGCTACCAATTGAAACATCATTGCAACCCTCAGTTGTGCAAAGCTCAGAGTCCCCCTTGATGTATCCTGGGCAAGTGCACCTGTCAGCTGTCCGAAGGGCTCTTGGGTTTCTGCCACACAGAATATAATCCACTTGTTGCTCAAATTTGCAGCCGCTGCCCTTTGGCCTTCTGTTTGAGGATACCTTTGGGTTTTGAAGAGACACATAGGGAAACCAAAAGGAAACCCGGGCTTATGTTTGGAATTCCTTCGTTTGGCACGAAATTCGACGCGGATCGGCTGGACATGGGGAGAAGGATCCTCGAGATCTTGGGATGGTGCTTTTTCTTTGGGCTAGCATCAAAGGCAAACCAAAGGACAACCGACAAACTTGAGGGGTATTCACAAACAACCCCATCAGCCCGGCTGCATATCTGCATGTCTCCGCGCGCGCGATCCGCACGGGCTGATTCTTTGCCTCTGACCAATGTGTATCCTGTCAGGTCCAGAAAATCTCCAGCGTTTTGCAGCGCCAGTGTGAAGACTGCTTTTTGATACATAATCAAATCGATTCCTTGGCCCGCTCTCGTATCTGGAGCGACCCATTCTGGAAAAAGAACCGACCGACTCAGCCACATCCCTTCCTTGAGTGACGCAGTGCCTTTTGATTGGCGGTTTGCGCAGTTGTTTGACAAATTGCTCTAGGCTTTGAACACTCAACACAAACATGACGCTTACAGAAACATGCAGAAAGGTATTGTTTTCACATCCACAATGTTCAGAGACCCGTCCGGGAGCTTCTGATGAGAGCTTCTGTTGGCCAGAACTGGCTTGGGCAACTTCTGACCCCACTCCCGAGTTCCGACTCAGTCCAGGATGAAAGGAATCGATCCATCCTCTATCTTGGTGAGCACGTAGAAAGCCCCAGACTCACCCTGGCAAAAAAGGCGACGGCTTCAACCAAACAACTGCGCACAAAAATATGTGTTGGCTTTCTCTGCTTCCCCTGGCTCTGTTTTGAACACACCATGAAGTGGGACTTTGAGGGGCCCCAGTTGCTCGAGGCTCGGGCCAACCACGCTTTACTTTGACCGCTTTAAGCCATTGGTGCTACAATCACCTTTGCTGGCTACCCTTGTGAAAACCCACTCTACCCCACCCCAATTTCCAACTACACAAAAGAAACCGCGCCCACGTCGGTTGGGAACACGACCTTTACGCATGGTCCACGCGTTCCAAGGCGTGGAGAAGGGGGATGAGGATAAATCCACAACATGAATAAAAACATAGAATCCCCACAACAGGACAAAAACACGGGTAAGGTCACAAAGTCCTGCCAAGCGCCCGTGCTACAGGGAATCGTCCCCTAGGAGTTGCCCCTCAAAATTCCAGGGTTGTCGGCGCTTGAGTGGCGTGATGTCACAACTGCGACAAGTAGTCCTGGAAAGAAGTGTGGGGCTATTTGTGAACAAAGTGAAAAAGAAATACGTCCCGTCTTGAATCACTTTGGAGAATTATCACATAACAATTATTCAGCATCCAATGAAATCACTTTGAGGAGCAATCACATAACAGTTCTTCAGCATCCAAGGAATATTCAAACTGTTTGGTCCAAAAAACTTTAAGCTCATCTGCATCAACTATAACACGTGCTGCGATTGCATTGTGTCCCTACTGGCAACTGGCATGGCTTGAAGCATCAGTTTTCTAGATGGAGAAACAACTGACGGTGCATCCGAAAGGGCGTGATATCCAAAGGTAGGAATCTCCTGCTGTTGGTATTCCTCCCTTTCACAGAGGACACACGCACCATGTTTCGCGTACCATGATATGGTCATGTTCAACCACCTGTCTGAAAATTCACTCTTAAGTCACTTGAACCCTCCATAATGCAAAGTTCAGAACTCAGGCGGGATTCTTGACAGGGTTCTGAGAAAAGCTTGCTGGGTAAGGTTCCTGAGAATGTGGGGGATTCTGTGTTTATCCCAACGGTACTGCCTGTACCGTCCCTCCGCACGCACGCAATGTGCCGAAGGGAACCGCGGCAGAGCGATAAGCACGACTTTTTGCTTTCCTCGCAATCACCCTTGGTAGCTCTGCTCCCTTTACAATCAACCTAGATTTTGGTCTCCTAGTTGATAGGGGTGACTTGAGCCAAATGTGGCCACGTGCATTTGCATGTTATTTGACATGTGACTCGGAAACCGTTCACACCCCCCGCACGCTATGAGTCGTTTCGATGCATCCGTGCAGAGGCAGACGTAGCAGAAGGATAAACGGTTTGATTCAAGATCCCGAGCGAAAGACAACACGATGACTGGCCCAATTGTTCTTTTCAACTGGTTTTTTGCACTTCTCATGCGAGATGCGGTACAGGCATTTACGAACTCAGCGGCATTGGATGATAGAGATCGAAAGCACGCACAGGATCCAGCGACTTTCAAACAGGTGTCATCTTAGTCATCTTCATCTCGATTCAGCATCTAACGATGGGCATGAATCTGCATTGGTCGTCATGGCTTGTTTAATATCTGTCACGACCCGCTGGTATTTGTTGCAGAATGATGGAGGCGCTAAGCAATTTGCGCGTCGCTAGCCAACACTGCCTATCCAGATATCAGCGTCAGCGTGCCCTGTCAGCGAAGTCAAAAGACCCGTTAACCCCGCATGCCTGATTCATCAAGCCACACTCCAATGGCAACATGTATTACCATTGCGCGGCTTGAAATCGCACCTGTGTCAAAATTGTAAAGTGCAAATGCAACTGATATGCATCCGGAAAGTGAGTAGATCGGAATAACGTGTCCACCCCTATCCAAGTACATCATATTCGCAGCTCATGAAACTGCACCGCGTCTGTTGTGGCATGGGCGAAATGTTTGGCGGACCGGAAAGACCGTATTTACCATGCACCTTTCTGCCACCAACCTTGGTCTCGGACGTCCTCGCGATCGCGGACATTTTTGCGCCAAGACTTTCCCTTTCCTTTCTGAACAGGGCTCTTGGTTTTCCCCTTGTTCTGTCCTTTCGCACCTTTTGGCCCATCTCAGTGTCCAGATCCAGAGGCGGATCCCGGAGTACTGACTTCTTCCCCGCCTCTCCTCCTCTCTAGCTGGCCTATGTTCAGTCTGCTGTTCAGCCTTTTCTCCTTCTTCGGCTCCATGAACGGGCTCGACGGTCCTCTCCCCGATCGTTGGGGGGATCCGTGTCTGAACATTTGCTCCGCTGTCGACCTTCGTTTCATAGTTGTCGCGCAACCTCGTGAAGCCGAGTGTTGAACTCTTGCATCGACTCCTACTGCCTTTGAGGAGTGTGGAATTGTTGTTGGGACGCATTCTCTACACAACTCATATTCTTCTTCATCAGCACGGCTTGGCTGAAACAACCAGTCACACTCTTGAGGCCTCCGCAACTTCGCTCTTAAGGTAGCACGAGGCAGTCTCTGCCCAGCTCAACTGGTTCCTGAGTCTACCTACGACCCTGGCTTGGATCTCCACGTTGCCTATCTCCTGACAAGCTCCGCTCCGCTCCTCAGTGATAGTCTCACAGCGTCAACCTCCTGCTCAGCCAGCATCTTGGCAGATTTCAACCAGTCTCCTTTCGGTTCTGCTTCAAACAACTGTTGTACTTGCGATCTCAACGCCTGCCCTGGCTTCAACCTCGCTGAGGCGTGTACTTTAAATCTGCAGCTGTTCCGTCGCCAAATCGTACTCATCCTTCACTCTTCCGTGGATGAATGTGAGCAGTTTGGGGCCCGAAGGTGTTGTTCATTCTTTCCAACCGCTGTGTGCCTGAATGACTGATTGCATCGAAATACATGTGTTTCGTAAAGCACGATTCTCATCGCACTGCTCAGCTGCTTCATTCACATGGGATTCCGTTTTCAAATGATGCTTCGCAATTCCTCATCGAGTAACTGTTCCGCATTCCTGGGATCGTTAGGCGAATTTCTTGCAGAAGTGGACCTATCCCCCTTTGGGTCCTTACGAACTTTAGCCCGTTCTTCACCATCATCAGAAGGTGCCCTGGAGCGAGACGATGGCCTGGTCAGCACCAGCATCACTTTGCTGACTTGTTGCCCGAACACCAGTACTCACTACAATGGTATATCCGCTTCCATGTCCGGCTGATTCCGGAGTTCCTTGTGTTGATGTACCGATAGCGCGAGCCGCCAGATCCAAAAAAGGTTCTCGAAGATTGTCCATCGGACATTGTCACGTAAACACAGTTGTCCTACGGCAATATGAGGCTGATCTTCATGAGCCGGTGGGAAATACCCTACCGCCTCAGATAACCATACGTCTCACAGCACGTTGGCAAAACCCTACGGCTGATAACCTGACAATTCAGGGGGATTCCGTCTGTATCCCAACTGTACTGACTGCACCGCCCCTCCGCACGCTCACAATGTTCCGAAGAAAACGGCGGTCGAGCGAGAAGCACGATTGATTGTTCCTCGCAATCACCCTGGGTAGCCCTGCTATCCTTTACAACCCCGCCAGAGCGGCTCGCCTGTGGATCCCGCCAAGTATCCCGCCAGAGAGTGCGGGAGAGTCAGAGAGAGAGAGAGACAGAGAGAGAGAGAGAGAGAGAGAGAGAGAGAGAGAAAGAGAAAGAGCGAGCGAGCGAGAGTAAGTGTGAGTGAGTGAGTGAGTGAGAGTGAATGAGAGTGAGTGAGAGTGAGTGAGAGAGAGTGAGAGCGAGTGAGAGCGAGAGAGCGGCTCGCCAGAGGATCCCGCCGAGCATCCCGTCAGAGCAGCCCGAGTGTCCCACCACACCACCACAGAGCAGCTGGCCAGTGGATCCCGCCCAGTATCCCGCCAGGCTGCTCGTGAGTGGATCCCGCCAGTATCCCGCCAGAGCAGCTCGCCAGTCTGGTTTTGCTTGTTGCCCCGCCCGGCGCACAGTTGGGTTTACGTTTCATGTTGGTGCCTTCGTGTTTTGAGTGTGCCCTGAGCCTCGAAAGGGTGATGCTTTTGTGTTGCTTTGGGTTGTGAATAAGCAGCTTCGTTTAAACCCCCGTCGGGTTTCTTTTTGGAAGGGGCTTGGCTTTTGTTAACGGAACCGATGTTGGAGTTCTCGAGATCGGCTCGCAGACAAGTGGAGTTTGATACACACAGACGGGTGGATAAGGCTCTCAATCCAAACTTGTTGAGCAGTCATAGGCCCCAAGCCACTCGAAAACCATGCTTGAATTCACACAACCGTGTTCACGATCGTAAGCTCGTGAGTGTGGAGGGTGGGGATTGCTCGAAGCGAAGTATTTTAACATGTCACTCAGAAACCATTCACAGAGTCAGTGTCCTTTTCTTCAAATTCCCAGGGTGGGTCTGTCTCAACATCGGGGGCGGTTGGCAGGTTGTTTGCAAACCGTGAGCCCTGCCTGGTGCACCCGCATCTCCTCGCCTCAGAGAACCGGCGAGCCGACGCAAAAAACACCAAGCGCCTTTTTGAATGCTTGAACCGCCCGCAGGGTTTGCCGGATTTGCCTCATTTCACAGCAAAGGGCTACAAAGTTGAACCCTAGTCTGTATTCAGGGTTGTGATATGTTTTGATACTACCCCTGCCAGACGAAAGCAGCCCTGGATGACGGACTACCCCTTAAAACTGTATCACCTCCATGCTCGCTTGTAGCCAATACTGGGAAAAAGCTGAAGTGCTGTGTCAACCGCTGAACAAGCGAGAACGCCAAAGAGCATACTAGAATTTGCTTGAATCTTTAACGCTGACGGCTCATGGTCTGCATTGCAACAGCATGTGCTGTTGCACATATATCTTCACGATATGCGAGCGCATGCGGGCTCCGAAATATGCAACTAGCAAACCATGAGAGATCCCGCGTAGGTATGGCAGTAGTCGTAGTAGTCGTTGCAGCAGCAGTAGTAGCAGCAGTAGTAGTAGTCGTACAAGAAGCAAATGAGAACTAATAGAAGCAGGAGGTAGTACTGGTTAGCGGTCTACGGGCCCTGCACGGGGGTATTGTGTGTGTGTGTGTCTGTGTGTCTGTGTGTCTGTGTGTCTGTGTGTGTCTGTGTGTGTCTGTGTGTGTCTGTGTCTCTCTGTGTCTCTGTGTGTCTCTGTGTGTCTCTGTGTGTCTCTGTGTGTCTCTGTGTGTCTGTGTGTGTCTGTGTGTGTGTCTGTGTGTGTCTCTGTGTGTCTGTGTGTCTGTGTGTCTGTCTGTCTGTCTGTCTGTCTGTCTGTCTGTCTGTCTGTGTGTGTGTGCGCGTGTGTGTGTGTGGGTCGTATGCAGTCTGTGGTAAGTGCTACCAGTCAGTATTGATAGTTGCTGCTGCTCCTACTTTCTGGCACGGCAAGGACAGCTTGCATATATCTTCAGCACCTTGGCAACCCGCGCCTCAAAAATCGAAACGTAACGCAAAATTAGTTGGAGGAAACCACCGATCAACGCACTGCGCCGTAGGGTGCGTATAATTGACCAAACTGAAATCGTACAAACGCTATAACGATATGCATCGGTGTAACGAGCGGCCGCCGCGACTCCGTTGCCCTGAGACCCAAACCTCAACGGCATGTTAGACCTGGCTGGAAAGACATTGATTGCGGGTCATTTTTCGATTGCACAACAAAACATCGGCGAGCGATAGAAGGTTCATCCATCATTGTTCATCCTTGACGCCTCCCAAAGTGCGATGTGTCATGATGTTCAGGCGCTGCTTTCTTGTTGCACGTCGGTTACCTTGTGAACAAGCTTCGATCATCCGAAGCATATACCAACAAGCTAACTCGAACAACATCTGGCAAAGCGTGAGTCGTTCATTTTAAATAGTTGTCTTAGTGTGTGGGGGGCATGTGCACAGCAACCTTGCAAGATTGCCACAAGGCTGCATTTGGCACAATTCTCAAACCTTACACCAACAACTCCAAAGCAATTTCTTGGTGGAGATCAGCTCATCGCCAGGCTCTAAGGATTCCGCTGATGTGCTTCAGGTCAATGTAAGTCTCTGGTGCCTTGATCGCGGTTCGCTCGAAGTACTTCCCTGGCGATTCGGTTGACGGACTTTCCGGAGCAAATGCGGCGATCCTAACGCGCCAAGCTGACGAAGAGATTCGTTAGCGAGCTTCCCGGGTGAGCTCGTTTACCGGGTGGGCTCGCTAGAATTTGCGCAGAAACATCTCTGACAGGAAAAGCCTTTCGCATGTTTGTCTGTCGCATACTCAGAACTTCTCACAGTTAGCCATAAAAACTGGTGTTCATGGCCTCAACTATTTCTAACACCTTGTCAGAACAATGCACATGAGGAGCCGAGCACCAAATATGAGAACTGTTTCGCTTTGAGAGGGAACACCTAAGGATAACCACACAACTTGCACCTCATTTCGACATATTTCCTCAACCTTAGACACAGTTGCTGACTAATGACTTGACGAACCCAAACACAAATCAAAACTTTCCTGGATGTTGTTCAGACTGTGGGCGGCTCCGCCGATCTCAACCAATGGGATCCCTGACAGGGGAAAAAGGACCACGTTGACAAACACAACCAGAAAGTTGACTAGTTGAGTACATATACATATGAAATATGGAAATAGTTATTTGTATTCGGGCTTCGGTTTTCCTTTGCTATCCCGCTAAACCCATTCCAAAGGGGGTTCACAACTCCAAAAGCCAAACAACCTAGGGCTCCGAAGATTTCCCTTAAACATCTCGCGGCAAATCGGCCACCATTGGTCCAAAAGGCGAAGTTTAAACCGGCTTCAAATAGGAAATGGGCTTGTTTTAAAATGGGGGAACCCCAAAATGGCTGCGTTTCTTTACGTCCCTCTGCGCCGAAGCCCAACCAAAAATGATACCTTAACAAGGCGCACCCACAAAAACCTCGGTTCCACCAGCTTCCGCGCCTAGACCAGCCTCTTCCAGCATGGCCCGGCCTTAACACGATGGCCAAGCTCGGCGTGGGCTTTCCATGGGCACAGGACATCTTCACACTCCGTCACCCCAGCCGGACGCTCCCCCAATTGTCCTCTGATGGAACCAAGTCTTCCAAACAGCCTGTTAGTCTGGGGGAGGGTAACCGTCCCATGGGGAGTGCTGTGGGGTTGTGCCGTAGAGAGATTCAAACGACTCTCAGCCCCGTAATCAATAAGGATGTGTGGCTCCTCCGCACATGTCTAAACTGAACATACCCTTGTAAGCTTGGGCATGTACTCTGGATGGTCCCTGTACAACATCTGTACAACCATGCACAACCCATGTTAGTCTGTTTCAGCTCTGATTTGGGGGCGCATTCTGGGACAATATGTATAAGGATCTTGCCACCAATGTTGGGGTCGCAGCCAAAAAGCGAGCCGCTCGAATCGCTGTGCTTTGGTTGTGGCCCTTTCCATTGCCAAGAACTCATGTTGAGGACGTGGGGTGATTTGGCACTGGTTCGTGTGGGAAATTGGGCTGGGTCCACATGTATTCCGCAACCCAGCAGTAGACCGCCAGAAATTGTGTCACTTGCTCGGATAGAAGCAGTTCATCTGGGTGTGATGGTACCCTTGCTGGGATGGCTTTAGATTCTGAGGCATACTCATTTGACAAGAGCCGAGTTGCAGCAGAGTGCCCTTGACTACGTGGAACAAAACACGAACCAAGACAAACCCGAACACGACAAGCCAACACAACCAAACCAACATAAAGCAAAACAAACCAAATCAAACCAATGCAAAATCAATCCAATGCAAATCAAATCAAACCAACGGCAAATTCTGGGCTCCTGTCTGGCATCCTCGTCAGTGGATGGCACCACGCGGACGGTCTCAAACTTGGTGGGCACCTGAAGCGCATGACTGGCCTTGAATGTCCCAGGAGACTCATCGAACTGGTTGTCCAGCAACCCGTTCGTTTACAAGGAGGAACCGATTTGGAGGTCCAAGTCCAAGTGTTGCAACCCAAAGGATAAACGGCGCCACTGAACAACTGGACTTACAACTTGAACACTGCTTCTCCCGCGCTGGCATGAAACCTAATTTGGGGCTCATTGAAGTCGATTTGGTCCTCAAGGACCCTGGTGGGTTCCAGGTGAGTGAGAAAGCACTCCATTAAGGGGATGTGGAACAAAGTTCTCTAAAACATGCGCATTTGTAAATGGGAAACCGCCTTTTGCGTTTTAGTTGGGGAACTGGGGGTACATGATCAACCGCTTCGCAGGATCCGAAAAGATTCCTCTATAAATTTGGGATTCCACGTTGAGCTGCGGGTGCTTGTCCATTCAGCTCTTTTGTGCAGCGTCCTCACCTCCAAGCGGTGCGAGCTTGGGGGCCGCAATTGCGGCATATTATATGCCAGAAACTTGTCTGACGAACTCTTCAACAAGAACCTGCAGAGAACTGACGACTGCAGCTTCAGGTGGACCCTCCTGGGTCGAGCTCCTCACTGTCAAACTCTGGAACGAACCTCTCACACACACAACTCCAAGTGCACAGGTGTCCCTGCCTTAGAAGGAAAGCAGTCTTCCAAAGAGGGTCGCGCACTTCCATGTTTGGTAGCATCCTGAAAGCAATTGCTAACTCTGTCGATGTATCTCATGACCTCCAATTTACCGCGGAACATTGTAGTCGCTTTCACCGTGGGCGTAGGTTGACACAAAGATTCGAGAACTGAGCAGAAGTAGCAATGACGTCATATTCCTCCAACCCCACTTCTTCCCATCTGATCCCGAAAACCTCCCATCCCAGTCCCTGTTTCGAGTACGTGCCTCTGGAATTGCTGGTGTGAAGGCTTGCTAGAAAGGAATTGGAATCGGCTTGTCACATAGGTGGGTACAAAACCTAGGGGTTCGCAAATTCGGCGCTGCTGCATGAGTTGCACCAATTCCAAAACACCGACAAGACCCAAGAGATCCTTCACAGTTTTTTTCTCAGCCAAGCTCAATTGAGGCAAACAAATTTAATTGTTAGTAAACACAACGTTCTTCCATTTTCAGGATTCATGTCCTCCTCCCCTTTTCCTCAACGTTCAACCCTTCAAACCTAAGGATTGAACTGTGTTCATAAAAACTTGCAAGAAGCCTCTGACGGGCAAATCTCAAGATATGGCTGTGTCTTTTCTCAAGGGACCCCAAACAATTGGTTGGTCTTCAAGGGAGCCAAATCAAAAGGAACACCATTGCGCCATTTCCGGGGCTGTCCAACCTTAAGAAAAAGACACATTGTATCTGCCTCAAAATAAGCTTTCCGTCCTCCCCTCCCCAAAAAAAAACAGAAACCACAAACGCCACACCCAACGTTTGGATGGTTTCAAGGGAAACCAAAAGGAAAACCGTTGCGCCGTTTTCGGGGTCCAACCAGAAAGACCCACCCGTTAAACTCCCTCGGCCGAAGCTTCGACGCTCGCTGGGCGAACCGTGCCCGGGTGCGGGGTGCGCCCTCGCCCCAGTTGCCCGTGGCAGTGCCGGTGCCTCACCCGACGCCCCAGTCCCAAAGGCTTGGGCTCCAACTGTCCGGGCTTGGCATTTTGGGAAACCCGGAGTTGTTGGAAAGGGTCGACGTGCGAACTGCGACTGTCAGCTTGGGCTTATCACAACCAGCAAATACTAAAGCCATACAAAATGAAGAGGTGGTTGAACATGATTTGATGATGCGAATGAACAAGAACCAAAACACTAAATGGGGAAATAGAGGGACCCCTGTTGTCCCCCCGTGGAGGATAGCAAATGGAACGAGCAGGTGTCCTTTTCGAGAAAATTGGATGTGAAACAAGGTCTCCGTACCTAACGCAAACCAAAGAACCACCATTTTGGGAGGACCCAGTAGAATAATTAGAGACACACCTAGATGTCCTTTTTGGAGGATTGGATGTGGTAAACGAATTAAACACCAACAAATGGAAGTTCAAGCAACATTGGCCCATGATGTTACTGCCCCAAACAAGGCATGTGCGGACCCATGTGCGAAGCATGCTCACAAGGGTGCCGATACATGGACAGGACGGGTAGACAGGTGGATGGCGGTGTTCAAGGGAATTCCAAGGGAGGTGTATCAGTTTAGGATTGCTTTCAATGGAAGCCTGTTGACACGGTTCCCTATAGTTCCCCAAGTCCTCACCTCCACCAAGGGAAACTCACCTTGAATGGCCCAATAAGATGATGCTTAAGCCAACTAAAAAAAGGGGAATGGTTTCGTTGGTACGAACCAACCGACATTCGGGGATTTCTGGTGATCAGGTGGCTTCGTCTTGTTTCTTGACCTTTCGTTGGTTTCACAGGGGCGGTCCTTACCCCGCCCCGGACGATCGATCCGGTCCGATCGAACGGCGCTGAGCGTCCCAGCTCCAAGTGCCTTCCAGCACCACGGCGGCCTCCGGGCCATCCTTTCCAGGCCTGAAGAATTCCAAAACCCGCTCTGGAGCCCAAAACCCCAAAACCAAAAAAAACAACACACCAAAACCCCAAAACCCCAGAAACCACGACACCCCAACACCCCAACACCCCAACACCCCAAAACTGCAAAAGTCGAAAAACAAGGCATAGAGAGAAAACCATGCTTTAGATCGTGTCAAAAACCTCTGGTAGACAACCGCATGGCCTTTGAAGTTAGCAAGCTGTGATCGGTGGAAGAACAAGACACCTGGGGCTGTTTTTTTTTTGGGGGGGGGTCCGTATTGCGGTGAAATTGGGCTCTCCAAATTGGGGTCCCCAAGCAAAACCGGTAGCCTGTGGCAGCTTACACCACCAGGCTGAAGCCTGAATCAGCAAAAATCACTGTATTTGGGTAAGTAAAGAGCATGACTCAATATCCAATGGGGGGAATTGTGCTCTCCACGCTCACCCAACTGAAAAAAGTCTCCTGATGAAGAAACCCCCCAAACATGAGTCAAGTGGGTCCTCCTGGAAGAAAAGATTTCCCACTGAAAAGGGACTCCCCTTAATAATGAGTGGGGAGTGTATTGACCTGGGGTCAGCAATACTGGATCTCCCGGCATGGTGAAGGTCTGCAGCAGCTGGTAGGTGCCTCCTTTAGCGTCGCCGCTCACGCGGTTGAAGGATCCCGTGAACCTCGGTCATCGAGGCCTTCAAATAAGACTTCTCTCAAGACAGGGGGACCCAACAAATGTTGGTTTCCGTGCGGTTTCCCTTAAAACCACCACACAAGGGGTACCCCCAAAACACACCCACACGGATGCGTGTTTTGTTGGGGAACCCTTGTAAGGTTGGGGTTCATCAGGAAACCAACAGAAAACCAACCATCTTATGGGGACCCCTGTTTTAGAAAACGCCCCATTGTGGGGCACAGGGAGTTTGCACTAGGCCGCATCTGTTTGAAAACAAGCTGAAACCACTGATTTTTGTTTGTATAATTGTATCCCAAAGTTTCGCTTCTTGCTAGTTTTCCAGAAGCTTGCGCCTCTGGCTGGTTGGAAGCTTGGAGCTCAAAGGGGATGCTTGTGGGAGTCGCGGTTCCGTGATAGCTGGTAAGTTGATGTGTCTATGCAGTCTATGCATGCAAAAAAAGCAAACTTCGACACTTTCACTTGACAGTGCGCCTGATGGGCACCGGAGCCAAGTCGGATGGTTGGCGAGGGGCCACCCCAACGCCTTCACGTCACGGCCGCGCTGGTTGAAAGGGACAATCACGGAAACCACAAATGCAAACCGTTAAACCTGTAAGCCCAGTCTGCCAATGACTGGTGTCTGGAAGGAAAGCGCACAAGAATCTGCATTAACGCAAACATGCAGAAAGACCATGTAGATGGTCCAAATGGCGCAGCCGCGATGCAGCTGTGTTCCAACCAGCGTGAGACCCTTTCGAGGGGCTTAAAAATGTGAAAAAATAAAAGTGAAATGAACCACGGATGCTCATAGCGGGAACGGCCGCCTTTTGATTCCCATCAGGGCGAATTGCTTTGTTTGTGCGTGTGTGTGTGTGTGGGTGTGTGTGTGTGTGTTTGTTGTTGAGAGTACCCTTTTGGGGGTGGTGTCAGAGAACCAGAAAGAACACCACCACTTGTTGGCCCCCATATTTTGATTTAGAAAATGGTAGACAAAACACGCACCCACACCCCTGCTCCCACATGCTTGCCAAATTTAAATTCGTAGTGAGTAAGAGACATTCCCATACCCAAAGACCACTACACTGTCGCAGAATCGGATTATAAATGCCGGGCAGCTCCACTCTAGTGGATGGCAGCGCCTCGAAAGGCAAGAGATTGGACCAAAAACCTAACGTTTGGACCCTGTGCGGTGCTCGTTAGTCTTTTGGGCGAGAACCCCTGTGGTTGTCAAATTTGAACAAAGAACATGTAAAGCAGCGGCAATCACCATATGCATGAACTCGGCAAGGGAATGGAGATCATATGCCAGAGAGTCATCCTCAACCTTGCCCGGCTCGCAATACCTTCCCCCTAGCCTGGATTAACTTTCAACCCTGAACCATGGACAGACATATTTGCTACTATCATTCAGCAAAGGGCAACGATGCAGAATGTTACCCAACTGTTGGCCCTTCTCCCTGCGGCAACATCTTCTTTCTCACACACCTAAACTCTAGTTGGATGACTCGTGCCGACATGGGCCGTTCCCGCCAGGCAGCGTGCTGTGGAGAGTAGAAACCTTTTTGCTCAGGGTTGCAGCTATATGTTCACCCCAAAACATCACTCCACCAAAAGGAAGCTCACGTCCATCGAATGGGTGATGTTTAAGCCACCCTGCAGGGAAAATCAAGTTGAACCCCCCTGTATCATCAAGGAAATTGCTATGGCCCCATAGCCATGTAACCAGACCTGCGAGTAGGTTCTAAAACAACAAGGCTTTGAATCGGAACCTCAAAACGGGTGGTTTGGAACCCAGTGGTTTGCAGGTTAAGGAGGGACCCTCTACAACAGCCAGGGGTTCAAATCCCCAAACCATCAATCCAAAGGGCTACCGGAAACAAGAAGCAACCAAACACCAACGAATTTCAGCAGTTAGATGCTGCCATTGGCATAAAATCATTCCAGCTCCCCTGCCCAAGGCACAACACCAGAAAAAAGGAAACTAAGCAAAAACAAAATCAAACCAAACAAATCTCTCCCAAACCAGCCCGACCCAACCAACGCAAAAAACAAAAACAAAAAACAATCCGAACAAAACCCCTTAGCAACCCCACGCCCCCGCCAAACCACGGTCCGCAATCTCCGCTCCACCAATGCAAGCAATGCTCTGCGAAGGACACAAACTTGATGTCCTGGGGCGGTCCATTGGGGTCCGGCTTCTTCTTGATGGCCCGGCCCCCCAAAGAACCTCAGCGCGCCCGACATCCGAAGGGGGGCCCTTTTTTTGAAGGCCCTTTTAAAAAATGGCTTACGCATTCACAAGCAAGTGATAATATATTTGCATGGAAAACGTGCAACAGACGCGCTAGGTGAATCGTTCCATAATTCACGAAATGAAATGAGCGACCCACGAGAAAGGAGCTTTCATCATGGGCGAGGTGGGAAACTGCGCTGGTGTAGGATTTCGGGACACAATGGTTTACTCTGCGCTTTCCCAATGCCATCCCCCTTCGCAGAGTGACATCCCTTGCTTCAATACACAATGCTCAGCGGGCAGGCTGTGCATGGATCTGTCTAGACCCGTGGACCTGTGAAAGGAACCTCTGCAATAAGGGAGCCACGGACGTGCTTCCGGGATAACTCTGAACTTGCCTCTCTTTGTAATACATACTGTACCTGCAGGTGTCAGTGCCAACCAGTATGATATGTTCATGATACTTTTCTTAAGAGCATAGTGTAGAGTTAATGTGTCATTGCCTATGCCAAGAATGCGTGTTCCTAGGAAACTGGGTTGATCCAACTTTAAGACTGCTTAGTACAAATGCTTATGATAAAGCGGTGCTTGAAAGTGGGAATATCAACACTTTGCGTAGCCTTTGTTTGTCATTATCAACCAGTTCCTGATTACGCTTTTCTTCCATAGTCTAGTCCATGCCACTCCATGGCAATACACCAGAGCTATGCATACATGGTCTGGTGCGGTATGTGCTTCAAGCTGTTCAAAGCTGCGTTACCCTTGTTTAGTTCCGTCGGCTACCCCGACAATGCGACACAGCTTGTTTCGATGCCCGCCCAACTAGTTCTAATAATGAAAAGTCTGGTGACCAGTGTTTGCTCAGATCCAGGAACCATGCAAGAAAACTGGGATAGTGTCTTATCGTCTGGTGGCAAAGTCACACCAGTGGCTGACAGTTATTGGACTCCCCACGCATCCCAAGAAACACTCAGCTACCCATGGCGGAGATTCAGTTGAGCCCAAAGACAGCTCAGAACCTACGGGAATTCATAAATGGGGAAGCCCCGTCCTGTCTTCTTTGCCACGGACCCAAAAAACGGCCGAAGGGCAACCTGCCCAGTGCATCCAAGTTGTGACCAGGTGCATACTTAGATATTTGGCTTCAAACCACGGTCTTATGCCCCAGAGGCCACTTGGGATTTCGAGTCCCTTCTGGGACAATTCTGGCAATGGTGCGATTGGGTTGTTCTGCAGCGGGGCTCAAGAAGAGTGCGTGGCATAAAATCATGAAACAGCATGCATTAGCAGACAGCTTCCAAGAGCTCCTAGCAGCATGCCGGGCCACAACATCATGCTTTTTCACACCAAGCGAGCAGGTCCGCCCTTTCGCCTTGCCTTGCGCGTCAGCCTGGTTTTGATCATAGGTGTTGGGATCCTGATTTCAAATTGTTTTATCTCCGTGCATGATCAGTAGACAGCTTGCCCATCTTGGTTTTTTCCATCAACCGCATTGGACGTCATCATGTAAGGAAATTGGTATGTTTGCTCTTGATCAGGTTGCTGCGTGCCTCTGCCCTTGCCCGGACCATATCCTCTTTAAAGGGATGCAGGTTGAGAATATCACATGTTCAAAGGAAAACGATGAAGCCATTTTGGGGGCCCCCGAAAAAAGACAATGGCAAAGCCAAATGGCCCGGGCAAAGTTGAATGAAGCGCCGGCCGGCGCCGGCGTTGCTTCTCAGACTGGGCTAGATTCGTGGCCTCGGATCGCGGCGCTATGGCGAATCGTGAGAAAGTGACGCACCATGGGGTGGAGGGATGGCTGGTGCAGAAGCCCATGAGGTTCTTCATGTCTGAGCCTAAATTTGAGTTAATGTCAAGTTTTGTGCTCCCCACTCAGCAACGCGTTGCCACTGCATGCCTCCAAAATATTTAATTGAAAGGCCCCTTATTTTGGGTTGAGTGTTCACAATATTGACATGCTCCTTGACTGGTTGCTGGCGACTGCCGCCTCCAACTCAGGAACAGGCAATGGCCATCTACGAGGCAATTCGGAAGCCGCTGGAAGCACGGGTGGATGATCTTCGCTCCGATCCCGAAATTTGGCAAATCAGCATGTTAAGTACTTCGACCCCCTGCGGTTTCCAAACTAAAGGGCTGCGCATCACCCTTGTTCTCAGGACCATGCAGTGGTGACCATCACGGGGATGGAGTGCAAGGTTTCCCAACTAATTTGGAGCCTGTGCTTGATCTGGTCTTGAAGCTTGTAACGATGCGCGTTGACATCAGTAGCTGTGTAAATGTTCAAATGAGGTGACAGAGAAGGACTTGCAGAATCCATCGAATTTCGAATTATTGAAGCCGTACATCATTCACTTGGCGGGTGCGGCACCCTGGGCAAGTGTCAAGGAGCACCGAGCCCAGTGCTCAGTGAGTAATTCCTTCTGACAAAAAACATATGTACATGCATGCCGGCATTAAACAAGAATGCAACGACATGTGCTGCTTCGCCTAGGCAGCCATCCTGTATTGCTCCGTGACTTATGGATACCACAAGGACAAGGCCTACAAGGAAAAGGGTGGCAAGGGAAAAATCAAAGCCACTTGGATAACAACTGTCCGGGGATATGATCGATCTATATATACACGATAGGCGAAATCATCGATTCCGGTCACCTCCGGCCCGGCTGAGGAGTGGGCGGACCTCCATGGAACCAGGCTGCGGATGCTGGCAGCTTACCTGCGGTCGATCTACTACCGTACTGCGTCGGCCAGGCCCAATAAAGGGTACAGTCAATCTCGATCATGCACCCGCAATTCAAAACGCCATATGTTCTATTCCCTGAAGGTGCACGGAGGTGTCAATTCTGAAGAGGATCTATGGAGTCAAGCTTGCCATGCTGCAAGGAACCACCCCCGAGGCAGGCCCTTTTTTCCAGCTAGTGCACTATAGACATGTATGATCATGATTTACACGCCCAATCAACCAAGTTCAAATCCCGCTAGGCGCCCCCATTGGAGGACACCGTGCCAGATCAGTGCCCCGAAGATGAGGCCCAACAAGAAAAAATCCATTGTGTGGAGATCGATGATCCGGACAGTTTGGTGCTGATCAGTGATTACGAGGGTGACCTGGAGCCAGAGCCAACAAGTTCTTTGCATACCCCACCCAAGCCGCTTTCAGGATCCCAGCCGCTCATTCTCGACCAAAGTGCCCTTGCAAATCCAACAGAGGATTACCACCCATCGCAGCAAAACCCATCGCAGCAAACCCTCAATGCTGCACCAGCTGAAACTTCCACAGCACTGGTTGGAGAAGCTGCCATTTGCGTTGATGATTCCCCAGTTGCACTACGTGAGGAGGACTCCCAAGCATGGTGGGATGAAGCCCTTGAAGACCCGATAAAGCCCCCAGCCCAAGACAGACATGTCCTTGCCCATGCTCATACGACACATGAGGTTGCCCAGGAAAGCCCGCAGGCCTTGCAACAAGACGAGCCTACAGCCAATTATGAGGCCGACAAGACGCCTGCTCAGGCTTCCCAACCATGTGAGGACCAGCTGGCTTGTGAGGAGGGCTCCCATTCCCAATGCGGCCCAGCCAACTCTGCAGTGTGGGGTGCTCACATAGCTGCCCAAGCCCGCCCCAAGCCCCCAATCCATGATGATGCCCTGGATGAGGATAAAGCTGAAGCCTGCCCTCATGAGGCCCCAGCCCATGATGAGGCCCTGGATGAGGATAAAGCTGAAGCCTGCCCTCATGAGGCCCCAACCCATGATGAGGCCCTGGATGAGGATAAAGCTGAAGCCTGCCCTCATGAGGCCCCAACCCATGATGAGGCCCCAACCCATGATGGGGATGCTGTGGTGGGCCCCTACACGCAAAGAGGAGAGGATGAGAAAGCCCAAGCCCACCCTGAGGATGCCGTGACAGCGCATGAGGAAAATCCAAATGAAGATCAGGCCTATGTGCAGGACTATGCCCATACAACCCATGAGGTTGCCCAGCGAAGCTCCCAAGCCCAACAAGACGAGCCCACTACCAATCATGACTCCCATGAGACGCCTGCTCAGGCCTCCCAATCATTTGAGGAAGACTCCCAACTGCATCAGCTCCAAGCCAGCCCCAAGCCCCCAATCCATGATAATGGTCTGGGTGAGGATGACAAAGCGGACGCCTGCCCTGAGGCCTGCCCAACGCCGCAACAGCCCATCAAAAACAAATATTCCCAATAAGGTGGCCCCAAATCTTTTTGACCTGTGGTGGCAATCTTATAAGATTCCCTGGCCCCTGAAAAAGTGCTGCAAGCTTCCATTGGCCGACCCCTGGTTTAAACACAAGACTCACTAGCTCACTATCGGGTGGTGACAAGTGACAAGTATAGGCCAGAAATTCAGAGGTTTGGGATTTGCCAAAAGCAGGCATGCCAGCAGTTTCAGTTTGCACCCCATGGTGCTATCACATTGAGGGGGGTGGGCATTTCATGCATAGTGAGCTGACATGTGTCCATATTGTTCGAGTACATGTGGTTACTGGTCGTGGAAGGAGACAAAGTTCATTGTTGCCCGCGGGAAATGCAATTCCAAGGATCCCCTGTTTCACCAATTCCGTACTCACTAGTGCCCAATTGCACGCGCTTCCGTGCCTTGCCTCCAGGCCCTGAAAGATGTGGAGGCCATCCTCAAGCCTCAGAAACGTGGAGCTGCTGGGGCTCTCAAGGAAGGTTGTTCCAAAATAAGTGGTCCAAAATTTGGACTTTACGATTCTTTCTTGAATTAGGGGTCGCGCCCAAAAGATATTCCCGGCCCCAACCATTTAAAGAATAACCCTCGTCAAATGAAATTTGCTGGCAACATTGTCAAACTTGTCAGGACCGCTCACCGCTCATCCCAGAGCACTTGCAGAAGCAATTATCCCCTTCCATTTTGGACATGGCTATCGCACCTGTGGACATGAGCATGTTGCGGGAGCGTCAGGGGCAACTTCGACAGGAGAAAAAGCAGGATGGGTGTTTTATAATTATATCATCGCATCACGCACGTACATATATATATATATATAGCACATGAGTTCAGACTTGTGTGGGACCTGCCAATTGCGGGAACCTGCTTTGGCCGAACGCGAAAACTGAGAAGGCAGTAAAATTAAACATGTCTCCTTTGTTGGGATCGAGTATGCATTTTCGCCGCGTGCCCTGCCAGGAGACTGCAGAGACTTCAGCTGAGAAAGGCCGTGCCAAGAAGGACAGGAAAGAAGCACGCGAGCAGAAACAAGAAGAACCCGCGAAAAAGCGCGGCCGCCCCAGAAAGCAGCCTGCATCAGCACCCCAACCAGCACCACCGGCTGATGAAGCCGCCTCGCTGATGCAACCTGTGTCACCAGCAGCGCCTGCCCTGAGGCGCTTGGAGAGGTTCAAGCTTAAGACTGACGCAAACGGCCAGGCAGCCAAAAGAGCGGGCCGCAAAGCGAAAAGTGTCAAAACGAATGCGCCCCAGAAAGGCGCGCCCCACGCAACCAAGACCGCCAAAGAGAATGCGACCCAACAGGATGAGGAGGCTAACGCAGGCCAACCCCAGGCAGCCACAAACATCGCGCCCCCAGAGGATCAGGATGCCAACGCAGGCCAGGCAGCCACAGCGCCCCCGGAGGATCAGAATGTCGCAGGCCAGGCAGCCACAAACATCGCGCCCCCGGAGGATCAGGATGCCAATGCAGGCCAGGCAGCCACAAACATCCTGCCCCCAGAGGGTCAGGATGCCAACGCAGGCCAGGCAGCCACAAACATCGCCCCAGAGGATCAGGATGCCAACGCAGGCCAGGCAGCCACAGCCCCCCCGGAGGATCAGGATGCCAACGCAGGCCAGGCAGCCACAAACATCCCGCCCCCGGAGGATCAGGATGCCAACGCAAGCCGACCCCAGGCATCAAAGAGGTCCAAAAAGAATGCCCCAAAGGATGCCAACGCAAGCCGACCCCAGGCATCAAAGAGGTCCAAAAAGAATGAGGATCAGGTCGATGCCAACGCAAGCCGACCCCAGGATGCCAACGCAAGCCGACCCCGGGCATCGAAGAGGTCCAAAAAGAATGCCTCAGAAGATCCAGATGATGCCAACGCAAGCCGACCCCAGGATGCCAATGCAAGCCGACCCCAGGCATCGAAGAGGTCCAAAAAGAATGAGGATCAGGTCGATGCCAACGCAAGCCGACCCCAGGATGCCAACGCAAGCCGACCCCAAGCATCGAAGAGGTCCAAAAAGAATGGCTCAGAGGATCCAGATGCCAACGCAAGCCCACCCCAGGCATCCAAGAGGGTCAAAAAGACTGCGCCCTCGGCGGATCAGGATGCCAACGTTGACGCGAAGGCGTCACAGGATGAGAACAAGTCCAGGCGTGTGCATGAACAGTAGCATTTATATAACTCGGCTCTATACCCGTTGTCTTGATTCGAAGTCCCACTGGTTTTGAATTGTATTGTTATTCGGCCGACGGCTGCTAGCCCCATCACCCTTGTCACCCCTAGCCTTCGATTCGCTTGTAAGCACCAGGCCGGCTAGCGACCAGAAGCGGCTGCTGGCGATCGAGAAGAGAAAGGCTGCGGCCTTGCTCGGGCTGGCGGAGATCCACGCATCTGGAATTCCGGAGATCCAGCCCTGGTCAAATTTCACGGGTGTGAATCTTGGTTCAAACTTAGGCGGTTCTAATGTCCGATCCTTTAAAGTCAATTGTCTTTCAAATTACGCATCCTGGCATATCCTGGCGCTTAGGTCCTTTACAGTCTACCCGAAGACAATGTGTGAAGAAGCTGATATCAAGCCAATCACAGTCGTTTTGCACTCGCGAACATTCTACATCCAGAAGGTTCTGAAAAGCATGCCTCACCACCTAGTGCCCTGACAGCAACGAATTCCTCTTCATTTGATGTTTCTACGAGGTCCATGCATTTAATGGCCCACTAAGGCAGACAACAAAGGAGGGTGCTCGTTTAATTGGACGAGATATGCACTGGACGTGTCGCCTGGGCCCTATTTCTCGCATTGTTGGGATCAACCAGCATGAGTTGCCTGCGTGGGGCACCAGGTTCACCATGGCGCAAGTAATGGCTGGATGGATCCATGAAAGCAACCTGGCCAAATTGATGAGAAACCATATTCGTTTTCATATGAATCCATATCGTACTCTTCCCTGCCTGCTACAGCCTAGGCGCCTTGACGGAGCTCTTGGAGACCCAGAGATTGAACACCGATGATGGTGGCGCTGAAGCATCGTTTTCTTGATGGGCTGGTAGCGACAACAATTCAACCGCAGATGCGCGTTGCTTTCCCAACGGTTAACAGCAACAAGTGTGATCCCAAGTGTTGCAGTCAACATAAAGTTTGATAGGGGCGCCGGAGGAAAGCAACTTTTCGCACATCTGGCATCAAGCTGCAGTGGTATTAACCACTGTGTGCAATTAAGCTCTGCTGAACGCATGCGCTTTCTGGGGCAAACATACAGCAGTTCGTGGGCTGGGGGTACCCTTGAGCTTGCTAAATGTGTGTGGCCACAAGCTTGCAATGCGCAGGGGATTCGAACAAGTTTCTGCATGATTTTGATTTGTCGGTTTCGAAACAATTGATCATACCATGCATGCAGTGCAAACTCTAATTTATCTGGTTGCGATTGCCAAAGATCATGCGAAGGGACGAAACCTGCATACGTGCTTCGAATGGTTGCACTGCAGTGCTCAAGAACAGGGGGGACTTGCGTGAGAAGCTGGCATGCCATTCCGGAAACAAAACATCATAGCATGCAGATCTTGAGCGGCATGGAGCCCAGGGTGAACACCGCCATGGCGTCAAACAGGGGATCGCCCTTGGCCCTATCCCGCCTGGCCATCTTGGTGATGCTGGGCCTGGGAGTGCCACCAATTGTGCCACCCGGATTCAATATCGTTTGGATTGCCTAGCTATATAGCAACTGCATGTCTTGAGCTGAAACGCATTTTACGCTGCCTGCGCCAAGGGTGCATCTGTGCGATTGGATCAATCAGCAGCATGGTACTCCCAGCTTTCATCCTTCGCGAGACTTTTGGCGCATGTGTTGAGCTGTTGAGTCATTGACCACCTGACGGTCGTCCTGTTCAATTTGCATTTGCTCGACATAAGGATTTGGATTGCCTGGAGGTATTTTCTGGAGTGGGCTCGATAGCTGCAGCTGTCAGCATTTTGGCAGCATGAGTTGACCACGCGCCATCAAATCGCATGCGAGCAAATATCCCAATAAGGTAAACGCAACTTTGAGCCTCCGATCCGTCAGCTCAGGACGTGGAGGTGGAAATGCGTCTCTCGGTGGCTAAAAATGTGTTCAGGGGTTGGCCTGTAAAAAAACCGAACTGGAAGCCAAAGTCAATTCAAGGGGGCACCAGCTGGTGTTGAATTTAGATCTAGAGCTCTGATCAGTTTTACTGCAACATTAAGGGAGACTAGTCGAATGCGGACCGGTGATTGGTTTTTTTCTGGATATGGTTCGGCCATTATTGTTCAAAGTCTTGATCATGGCGGCCCTCATAGCTTCTTTGCACTGCAAACCAAAGCTTTCGAAAGATTCCTGAAGCTTCGGGGTTACAAACCGGCGGGGCTACATTTCAATGCAGGGTCAAATGAAGCATGCAGTTTGTCTTTCAAAGTTGTTTTCAATAGGGAAAGTTCGCGTCATCAACACTTGATTTTTAAGTGGCCGAGATAGCGCATGCAACTAAGGGCTGAGTTCGACCGGGACCGCCGGGCGGAGGAAGAAGACATTGAAGCCCTGCCAGGGTTCATTCGCTTGACGACCCTGGTGCTACGCCTCAAGGTTGGGGCTTTGGCTTGGTTTGCCATTCCCTGCAACAGCTTTGGCTTCATGAGCAGCAGCCAACATCAGCGCTCAAAATCGTGGCCTTTCGGGGATTGCTCTCACCAGTGGGTGCGTGCTGCAAACCTCATCGCATCCCGTATTGCCATCATGGCTTCGATTACCATAGCCCGGAGGGCATACTGGGGAGCAGAGAACCCATCCCAATCCAAATTGATCTTATTTCCCTACCTGTGCCACCTGAAGCAGATCCTTGGGGACTTGTACTTCGAGGTGAGATGGTGGCCTGACTAGCACTAGTGCTGAATTTCTTGCACAGCACCATTCGAATATAGTTCCAGTTTTCGCATCTATGCTGGTTTTCGTCAGATGCCACAGGACGCTTGTTAATCCTAGAGAGCTCTCATGAAGCTTCAAAGATCTTGCATGATCATGACGTTGATGACGCGTGCAAAACTGCACAACCAATCCGAGGTGGATGGGCAACATGGGCCACTGGGCGCCAAAACCATCGATGGGACTGGGGACATGGAAGCTTGCCAGCATTAATGCAGGTAGCCTGGGATGCGCAAGACCATATGTTGTTACACCCGTACTGCGTGATGAAAAGGACATGGAAATACAAATGAAACTGGTCGGTATATAATATATATGGTGGCGTAGGCTGTCAATACTACGTTGCAGTAGCCGTAGCATGATATATACCTGGGGCCTCCCGGTGTGCAAAAATTATGCCTTTACAAGTCTTTCTCAAAATTGCCGCGAAGCTTTTGACCACCCGGGTAAAAATACTGTTTATGACCGACTTGTCCATCACATGCACCAATCAAGAAACAAATTGGGAAAAGCCCGCGCATCTAAGCACCCCCAAAAAAGCAGGCCAGGGAGATTCCCAATTGCAACCGCCACGCCTCAGGCCAATGCTCCCCGTGCTCCAGGACGAAGCTGGCCAGATGGAGCGTCGGAACAGGCTCCAGCTTGCGAACTTCCAGAAGCGCATCAATCACTCCATGGTGGTTAAAACCGTTAGCAAGAAGGATGCCCTGCACATGCAAGCATGCATGCATGCATGATGATGAGGAATAACGGTACATGCAGATATCAACATGTTTCGCGCAGGACCCAAACAAGATGTGGGTGCTCCTCGGCTGGCCCAAGTTGGAACATTGCATTATCAAGAGCTCTTGGTAAAAACAAATCGACTTAAAGTTGCTGCCCAGGACTGGCTCTACTCAACTTCGAAGCTCACAAGCCTACCCTCGAGGATTTGGCGACTTTGTCGCCCGCAAGCAGTCCGAGGCACGCGTAGTTGCCGCATCCATCCAGCGAGAAGATGCGAGCCTGCGTTGCAGGTGCAAAGCTCCCCTGACCAGCTGGACAAGATTTGGAATCAGATTTGCGCCATGCGTGCTACTAGCCTGCGCTAGTTGTCGATTTTGGGTGTGTCATGTAATTTGGGACCAGGGTATATGCGCTGGAACTGAGTTGGAAAAGGGCCGGCCACTGGTTTTTAAGCAACCCTCGCATGATATGGTCGCCTGCAAAAGACCGAAGTGGTTTTCCCCATGTGGCCCTAATGAGCAACCGTGCACCCCTGGGCATTTACCTCGTGCGGTCGGTATAGATATATGCTTGCATGTGGGTGGCCATTATCCCAATTTAGTGTTCTTATTAGGCGTGGGTCCCACGCCGAGATGGCACCAATTTGTACTCAGCCCCATGATCCAAATTCCAGGCTCCCCTGCTGGCGCAGATCGAGTGCTCCTACAAGGAGGCTGGCCTTGGCGAAGTGCAGGACAGGATCCGGCGACATCGAGCTTGTAATGCAATATTAATATACCTTTCGACTTTTTGAAAAGGGTCGACGGGTTGATAGGGGGCCCCCCGAAAGGCAGGCTGCAACAAACACCCAATCTACTTGTCACTCCGGAGGCCGTGCCATGTTTTCTGTTTGCAAATTTGATATCAGTCCTTGCTTGATTTGAAGCGACCTTGCAAAGACCTCTATCAGACATGGGGCGATCGACATGCTTGCTGTCGGTAGGCAAGGGTTTGGGATTGGAGTGTTTTCTTTAAAATGTCACCTGCAACATCTAACAAGCGGGGTACGAATGACTGCAAGACTCAAATCAATATCGCATGTTGAAAGCGCAGAAAGGTTCGCCCACTGGAGTTGCAAGCAAGCGCCAGCCGGATGGGCACATCAAGTCCGAAGGCCGCAGTCTTGTCAATGTTCTTGAAGACGTACAAGCAGGTTACTGCCGGGTTGTCGTACCGACATTGGCCGGGTTGTCGTACCGACATTGGCCTTCCCCGGGAAGACGTCGCAATCGTATTGTCAATCTGATATCTTTCAGATATACATCTGTCTTCCCAACCAACGTGGGAGGGGTAGAAGACATGCCCAAATCTGGCCTTCTCTGCACAGTCTGGTCGTACAGCTCGGAGTCTTTTCTGCTGGTGAGCTCATTAAAGCTAGCTATATTATAATTGCAAATGGGGCCCGGGGTAATATAGAATCGATTGTGCACCCAACAATATTATCGATATAGCGATCCCCCGCCGTGCTCGCAACCGGCAGGAGTGGCTCCGGACTGAAGCGGCGCAAGGGCTCTTCACACCGGACAATTCATTGCCCTGGGGTATCGAACCAATGTCCCCTGATTTGCTTCACGGCTTCGTGGCCAGTAATGTGGCTGCTCGCGTATACTGATTTGCAAGCTTTCATATGGGCCGGGCATGGAGGTTGTAGGTGGAGGATGTTCAACCCCCTTTGGACTAGTCCAGTTGCATTGCTGTCGCACTCTAATTTGGAAGACGCCTGGTGTGCCTATATGATCTCAGGAAGCTAGGGTTTCCCGGGAGCTGGCAAGCTTCAATTTAATTTGAATCGGAGCCCGGAGGCTTTGACAGCCAACCCATGCGGCCCGAGCGCACGGCGCCCCCTGCCAAATACTGCAACTTTTGATTCCGCTAGGTGGAGCCTTTGAACGTTGGGTGTTGATTACATGAGGGCGCCTTGAAACTGCATGCATGGAATCCTCCCAATATGCTTCAGATTGTACATGTTGGAAAGAGTACCGTGAGTGGTCAGTGAAAAACCGCGCAGTGGGATCGCACATGCCCAGAGGGTCGTCCATCAGCCTTCTCAAATGGCTTTTGAGAGGAGGTTGAACATTTTGGGATGTTGTCATGTAAGCACAATCATGCGCCGGATGCATGTGGCAAATTTTGTGCGGGTGTGGATCATGAGTTGAGTCCTGCCGATGTCGAAATTCGGGCTCAGGCAAGCTTCTGATCCCTGCCCTGTATGCAACGCACTCGCCCAACATGTCCAAACCGATCTCGGCATGCGCGTTAGTTTGCGTTATTCAGCGTTATAAGACGGTCCTCAGACACTTCTGGGCGTTATTCGGCGTTATTCAGCGTTATTCAGCGTTAATCGGGAAACCACCGAATTGTTCCCAAAACAAAAACATGTGGGGGTGAACTGGGGAGTGCCTGGCCCGCTTGGTCTCCCTGCGCAGCGATGGCCTCTGCTCCCTGGCGGCACAAAGCTGATTGGTTGGCGTGCTTTTGCATACGGGAGGTCCCCTGACCCGTTTTGGCGCTAAACGAGGCTCCTCTCAAGCGGAGAATCTCCAACACCGATGTGGACGAGGAGGTGATGAAGGCTCTTAAGGAGCATGCGCAACAAGGCCTGACCCAGCTTGATCTGTGCGGGGGGATGAAGCATAGCAAGTGAGCAGCCCTACCCGCCCCCACCCCACCCACCCACCCCACCCCCCCCCCCCCGAATACGAAGTGGGTTCCCTGGCGGAAACTGGTTTAGTATATAATTATATAGGGATCCCGGTTCGTTTTCGCAACTTTGTAGCACACGTAGTAAATAAACCATACTCCCGGGTCGTCCTAGCATAGACTGGAATTGGGCACGGGCAGATACCCTTTGGGATTCTCAAAAGTCGGTTTAGAAGTAGCGGATTAAGGAACCACTGCTTGAGAATCTTTGCAGTTAAACTCGTCTGATTTGGGAATGTTCGGAGACGCATACAATTTGTGTACCATTTTGAACATTTGCAGGTGATACTGGGGGATCGCACGAGCTGGCATCACAATATCTTGCTGCTTGGCCAAAGCAATCAGCAAAGCCTACAACCAACCCTGGAAGAGTGCAGCGGAAGCTTTCTGCCAAAAGGTCATTTGCAGCCTCGCCCAAAAAGCCACTTGTCCGACCCACGCAAGCGGCCTCGGTTGTGAAGCAAGAGGTGCAGGATCATCAGTCAAAAGGTTCAGCAACCGCTCCAGCACCAGTGCGCCACCAGCCAACCCCGCAGCGAGCACTTCCTGTGCCAGCAGCCCCACCTCTCTCAGCAACCTCCGCCAAAGCCAAAGCCAAACTGGCAGCAACAGCAATGTTGGTGTCAAGAGACGGCAAGGTGACGTCCCGTGGGACGCTATGCACCGAACCCTCAAGCTGTAATACCAACCACGTAGAAAGGTGTATACGGACGATGCCGTTATAGCCGAACCCGTGTAAACGTTGTAAGGGAGAAGGAATGATAGTTACAACAGTAGTCCTGACAAATGCAGCGCAAGCGAAGTGTTTTCGCTCTCAATGCCGATCACGTATGTATGCAGTCACACATCAGATCTTGAACCTCAATTGTGTCTTGAGCCAAATGGCGATCAATGGAACTTGGGAAGCAACACCAACAAGGACCTCAGAACAGCTACCCAATTTCGGCACGGGGCCTAGAGGGTTTTAACATCCCCCATTTGGGTCGCATTGTTCATCATGCGGTCCAAACACCACAAAACGTTCCACTGGCCACGGCTTCAACTACGAAATCGTGTCGTGCATTCTTTTACTTGCTATCACTACACCGTTCATTCGCTGTGAAACATGCCGGGTTCGATTGTACGAAAAGTGAAACATTCATCCTCCAATCGAAGCACACATCCATATGCAGGTGTATATAATACACTGTGGCCACTTCACTTGACCGCCAGTGAACATTCCAGCTGCCGCATTTGCGCATCGCGCAGCTGTCATCCATAAATGGGTTGGCCACAAAAGTCCACCAGACGCGCCCGCTTGTGATCGGTCTGCATATCTCCGGCAAAGAAACATCGGTGAGTAATCAATGCAAATCATAGCCATTCCAGATACCATGGACAATGCATAAATAATGAAAAGATATCATCTATAAGGTAATAGTTCCATCCATGAATATCCAGAGCGTCATAGTCATCGGAATATGTAACCATGTACACATCCATTCAACTTGGATATATGAAATCATATCATAATGTAAAGTCGTTCCGTCGCAATGGTGTTGATGAGACGCAAGCAACAGATGGGGACTAACCCACATCGTGCCGCAATCAGCATCTTCACTACGCATACCGGTCCCCAATGGACAGTCTGTGAGTGCGTCGACGGAACTCCTCGTCCAAGTTCTTCTGGGCTTCTCGTGCCCGGACACACTTCTTGTTGTAGTCCTCTGGCAACCAGTGCCCTTTCCGAAGGCACCAATCCAGCAGGGGTGTGTCGCATTTGTTCGGGTCGATGGCCGAGATGATGGCGCTCACGTTGACCGTGTAACCATTCTTGCCAAGGTTCAGGCCATCCCTCACGAATGATATATACTTACAGTTGAAAGCTAGTGCAAAACATCTGAAAATAATATCACCCACCGGGTGCACTCGGTCCTTGACCAGGAGCTTCATTTCTTCCTTGGTGACATCGAGGATTCTCGCTGCAATCCACAGCTTGTAGAATGTGTAAAGTCCCTCGCATTTGCACACCATCATACGAATATATTCGTCACGCTCCTCAACCGATCGGAAGGCTCTTGTCCGAACATTCTCCGATTGAGAAATCTTCGTTATTGTTGATGGCAAAGTATACCTTCCTGATCATGCTCAGTGATGTTGGGGTACCTCTTGAAATCATTGTGGTAAGGGCAGCCCTCTCTCCCCTCGAGCTTGGCATTCATCGTTCTCTCCTCACCACCCTCGAACATCCCCCACATCTTGGACATCTGGAGTGCGATAAATCCTGCCATGTACTGAGCCTCACGCGGCTCGTCAAGGCAGATCGCCATCCGTTGGGAACTTATAATGTCCCGTGACGCCAGATCGGTGTCGCGGTAATGCCAACCGCTGTCTTCTTCTTCTGACGCATAGCCGGATGTATATCCTTGCGTGTCCATGTCGTCATCTTCTCCCGGAACTTCCTCCGCTTCGTCTTCATCCTCCTGTGCTGCCGCATCGTGGTTAGCTTCTTCCTGTGCACGCCTGGCATCTCCAGAGACGTTGGGGTTTTGGTTGTCCTCCTCGTCATCGGATTTGATGTGAATGTAGTATCTTCCGATGGAGATCAGTTGTGCCTCGCACTCCAGGCATAAGCAGAAGCAGGTGGGGATCGCGGTCGCACATGATGGACATATCCGGCACCTCAGTCCTTCCCATGTCTCGTCATTCAGGATGACGACTTTGCTGATTTCGTCCCGGACCTCGTTGACCTGTGCATTGAACTCTTCCATCTTGTTGATTCGATAGAGTTCGCAGGCACGATTAACCATGTCAACGATGTAGTGCAGATTATCGGCACCTGTCTCAGTCTCCGGCATCCTCTCGCTGATCTTTGCGACGTTCTGGAGGAACATCGCAGCCGACTCTTGGGAAGAGTTGACAAAGCCAGGGCAGATCTCGTTCTCCACACACTTCGAGTACGCCCTCTTGATGTCAGCGTACTCCAGGCGCTTCCCTCCGTTGCTTTTGCCAATCCAAATGGACTTGACCTCATAGAACGGGATCACGTCAAAGACCATGAAAGTCCCATTAGCCGCGACTCCAGCCCCATACCGCGCGAGGGTTGCACTGGGAATATAGATGATCGCAATCGGATCCCCTCTCCTCACGTTCCGTAGCGTTGTCTTCGTCGCCACGTTCATCTCATCCCATGGAGCAAACGCCCCGAAGTGCAGTGCTAGCCTGTTGCCGCCATCGATTCCGCCGGGGACTAACCCACAGCGTACGATGCTTGGCAGGTTTTCCACATACGTCACATGGAATGCTCCTCCGAGAGAATCACCCATTCTTGCGGAATACCTATTCGCCAGTGCGGATGAGCTCATGAATCCAAAATCACTGTGACCGGTTGTGACTCGGATGCACCAAGGTCTGTACCATCCATCGCATCTGTTGAACATCCTGTCGATGTCGTCCCGATCCACGCCAGCTTCGGTCATTTCCTCCCTGGCTGCCCTCGTGTCGTTCGGGTTCATGATGCTCGGAAACCTTGCTGCCAAAACCTGGAATCTCGATTTTCTGCTTCCGGATTCCTGCCACTTGATCACCTCCATGATGCCCATGTATCGTTTCGCTCTCGTGGTGTATGGTGGGAATATGTCGTTGTTCCGGTCGTCAATGACAGCATCAATGTCGACCCATCCACCCTCGTCGCACCTGAAAGCACTTCCTCGGCAATTGCCGATCTTGTGTCGAAGGACTCTGCATAGGTCGTGAGATAGCTGGTTTGCTTGGTCCCTTGTAGTAAATACCGAGCGATCATCACCAATCCTGCATAGTGGAGCACCGTCGAAAGGAGCAATGCAGAAGTTGACACTCTTGCCAAGTTGCATCACGTCCACTTGCTCAAGGATTGCACCTTTGGGAAAGTATTTGGGGTCAACGATGGACGCATACGCCCATGGCAAGTGCACATCACTCACATCGCCATACTTCGGGATGTAGCACGGGATGGTGTCGCATCCCATCTCAAGCGTCTTCTTGAATGTCCTGCTGTCCCCGCACGGGTTGTAGGTGAGGTCGACGCCACCACATTGTAGCTCTCCTCCCTCAGCCGTGTCAGCCATCTCCACCAAATTAATAGTGTAGCTGTACATCTCAATTGTTTCTTTCCCTGCTTGTCCCCCTTTCTTTCTTTCCTTGGACGTTGATGAGGACGGTTCCTCCGTATCCCCCATGTCTTCATCAGATGAAACAGGGTCACTGCTGAGTAGCTCACGGAGCACCTTCATCGCCTTCTCATTTCCAGCAGCCTCCTCAATGTCCTTGCAGTCGCCGTCGTGGGCCAGGTTCGCGCACTTCTTACAGATCCCCATATCTCCCATGCACTTCTCCATTGACTCCAGGAATCCTAGTGCCGCTCTCCGCCCGTCGATCACTCGCTGCTTCTTGTCTTCCTTCTCAGTATTGGTTTGAGAACTTCGACTCGGGTCTGGTGCTTGACCAAGACCCTCATCTTCGCCCTCCGTGGCCTTTCTCTTGGAACCTTGTGCAGAGGGCTCGGTGATCAGGGATCGTGGATGTCTGGGCTTGACCTTGTTCATGATGTCAAGCACCTCCTTCGTGGGCACGCCGAGCTGTGCGGACGGTCTGTTCCGCTTTCTGTTCTGGCCCGTCGTGTGGGTCACGTTCCCAGCGAGGTGTCGCACTATTGACTGCTCGAACTCCCTCTTGATCTTCCATGCATCCTTCCACAGTGGCAGTTCGTGCTGGAAGTACGACATCACCTCAAAGAATCCCAACACCATCTCGACGACGTCTCCCAATGATTCCTCGTTCGTGGTTTGTCCCAGGAGTTCATACATCGTTCCTTGGTCGAGCACACTCTTGATCCAGGACGAATATGCCACATTGCCAAGATCCTTGCCTATCAAGAAGATGGACATCCTCTCCTCGACTCCCTCGGAATTCTTGCACACGATCACATCCCGGGATGCGCACAATTGCTTCCCGTGACCGTTGTTGTAGAACTGCGCTGCTTGATCCACAGTCATGCTCACGAATCCCACGTGAGAAAGCTCCTTCTTCAGCCTTGAATACGCGAGCTCCCGTATGATCGTGATCATGGCCTGGATATTGTTGACGTCCACCATGAGGTTTTGAAGGTCGGGGATTGCCACCACGCATTCCGCGAAGAGGCGCGTGTACATTTTCTTCCCCTCGATAGACATTGCAATACCGTTCGTGTCCGCGTTCCAGTTCGCGCAACAGTTCACGCAAGAAGAGGGATTGTACTTCGAATTCGGTCCGAGCACCTTCGACTTGCTCATCTGCATCTCTTTAGCGCAAAGTTCGCAGATAAACTTGCTGAGCTCCGTGACCGTATACCATCGAAGACGTTGATCACCGACATCGGCTTTCCCAAAAGCATCCTGCTCGCCGTGTCCTTCATCTTGCTGCTCTTGTTTCCTCTTCGACTGTGCAGTGAAGGTCGGCTTGTACTCGAATTTCACCTTCGATTCCTCCATGTTCTTCGGGATGTTGAATCGAAGGTCGGGCTCGTTTATGCACGTCCCCTCCAGCTCACACACAAACGCGTTGCTTGGTGCGACCGCATCGATGGATTTCTCAATCAGCAGTCGCTTCAGGAGGAAGTGTTGCAAGTTCGAGCTCCCAGGGATCTTGTAGTTCTTTCCTGTGAGCGCATGGACCACGCGCCACAGGCGATCGTTCTCGGTCACCAGCGCGCCTGCCGCCTTGCAGATCTCGCTAACCTTGTTGGCGATCGTCCCCAAGTCCCCTCTTCCACCATGGAAAGCAACATCGCGATTCACGCACACCACGACCAGGCCCTTGCATGTGTTGACGAGGTCAGATATCGCCTTCTGCAGGGAGTCGATGATGGGGTTGGCGGTCACCTGCCATCCGCATCCTCTCATGCACACCCAATCATATAGCGACATCCAGATGTGCACCGACATTGGTGAGTCATCCATGTCTCGCCTCCGCCGTTCAGCGATGAGCTTATCCAGCTTCTGCAATCGGGAGATGATATTCAACGTGTCGTTGGGTGAGGAGACTTGCTCACTCGACCCATAGTATGATCTCTCCTCGATGTTTGTCCATCCCTGTTCGTTGACCATCATCTGGAAGGTCTTCGTGCTCCCTTTCGAGTTGACGGCCCTCAGGGGCCAATCCAGGACCAAGAAGCTCTTCTTGTGGATCATCATGTCGCGAATCGTCGCCTCGCCAATGGGGCTCCTCTTCTGCCTATTGATAATCCGGTTCAACTGTCCAGGTGCGTTGTCCGGGTTCTTCTCCGCCTGAATCAACGCGTTGATGGCTTTGGCGCCCGGAAGGCGTCCAGTAATCAAGCATCCTGTTTGGGCACACAAGAAAGCATACAGCTGTAGCCATGCCGCATTTCCCTTCCCAACATAGGAAAGAATGATCTTCTCCGCGCTGGTCTTCTCCTCGAAGTGCAATAGCGAAGAGGTCAGGCATCTCAGCATACACTCCCAATATGTTGCGTTCTTGCCTTCTGCAAGACACGGCCCAAATACAGTTTGTATGATTGGGTACCCCGTATTGTTGTCTATGTTGAATTTCACATTGACAGTCGCGCCGCCCAAAGTGGTACCCCCTTCGAATGAAGTGTAGGTATCGTGTCCAGCAGTTGGGTTGATAATTACCCATCTGTCGTCGTCACCGCCAGAGTTCATTCGGAAAATGGAGTCGATGATCTCGTTGTCGATCTTGACAGCATCGCTGGCTTGCGACCCCCCACTTGGAGCTCCCGGCTGGGGGACTGACCCACCAGCGGTTTGACTCCTTTGCCCGGAGCTTGATGCCGACTTCTGCTGTCGCTCCGTCTTCCGTGGCGGCTCCGTCTTCGATGAGCCCATCACCCACCATGTCGGCTCTTCCCCAACCACGAAATCCTCGGGGTACTTCTCCAGTTCCCTCTCGATTTCATGAATCGTGCAGTATTTATTCTGGAAGAATTCGATCATGACGTCCTTCTCGGCCTTCTTCTCGATCTCCTTCATCCAGCTTACCCACTTGCGCCGATCTTGGTTCTCAGCGGCCCTGTCAGCCGCGTGCGGTGCCAAACTGATGGAGTTGATGTTCATCGCAGGCAGCTTCGACTCATAGATCATATCGATGCACCATAGGAAATCCCTGGCGTACTCAATCTCCCGGTAGAGATCGTTCAGCTCCCTTTTGTCTGGACGGAAATAAGCTGTATACGACTGATCTTTGGAGTCCTTCTCACCGAGCAATGGCTGCAATCTCCTCATGATGAACGATACGCACATGAGCGAATTGACCGCCCCGATGCACGCATCAGAGATGTCACTGGGGGTTGACCCACAGATCATCCAGCGCAATAGGTTGTTCTGGCTGGCATTCTCATCCCTCCTCAGTGCATATGCGAGGTTCTTCATCGATGCCTGCAGCTCATTCTGGTAGACCAACCCAAGGTCCCAATTCTTCTGGTAGTCGTCCTTGGAACCACGACCGTAGGAGTCGATCTTGGGAGCCTTGATCACGCTCAACGTGAACACTTTCCCCCAGTTTCGATCTCTGTATCTTGCAATTCTCCGATCGTGCCTCTCAAACTCTGCAGTCGTCTGGAACTCCTCGGAGCTCCTCCACCTTCTCGATGACGATGCCCTAGATGACTCGTCGCTGATGAATTCTTTGTACACCTCCCCAACCGGGGTGTTCTGGTGGAATGCTGCTTTGAACGACCGTTCATCGTTGTCCTCGGCCACGCCTAGTGCGAGATCCCAGATGTTCGCGATTGATCTCAACATATCCGCCCCTTCCATGCAGTACTTGGTTACGTTGAGCAACTCGGGGTTCTTCGCCAGCATCGTTGCCTCACCGCAAAGTTGGTTCAGCGCCGACACGATCTTCTTTCCCTTGCTGCAGAATTCCCTCCATCCAAGCATACATTCGTCGGCAGAAAGCTGTCCGAAAACTTTGCTGATGAACTCTAAGGCAACCCTCATAGACTGCCCTTCACCTTTCATCATCCCGCGGCCCTTGGCAGAATAGTACGCAGAGTATGCATAAATAGCGGGGACGCCTATGTCCTCGATCCACTTCACGCACATACCCAGGTCGCTGCTCACCTCCATCCTCTTGGGTATCCTCTTGCCTTCCTCGATGGCGTTCTTCACCAAATTTCCCAAGAAGATTGCTGCTTGCCTAGATTTCCCAACAGGCACGCAGAAGAACTCATTTGCATTGACGACATTCGGATTGGCAGTCATCTTGATGATATTCTCCAGACCCAGGAAAATCCAAAATAAGCAGCTGCAAATGAAGCCACGGAATTGTCCCAATGCGATCCCAGCTTCAGATTGAGGTGACGAACTCGTCCAGCTCCTCCTTGAAGCCTGGGGTTCGGGACTGACCCAGCTCCCCGTATGCACCAGAGGTTCGGGACTGACCCAGCACCTCGGTTGTGCAGTTGGGGTGGTGCAGATTTCGCTCGCAGTAGCTTGGTGCTTCCGCGATCTCCTTCGCGTAATGCAAGCAAGAGCGAGTTTCAACGGTGCCGGTTTGAGGCACCTTGCTCGAGCACGAAAACGGCGAAGGATCACACCCACAATTATTGACGTGTACAACTGGGTTTCTTTGGTTTCACGACCAGCACAAGGTCCATGCTCATGGTTTCCATTGCATTTCTTAGACAACGAGCCACCAAGTTCAAAGTTCCATGATACAACTCTCCATGGTTTCTTGATTGGCATGGGTTTCTTTGCATATCTTTGTTTCAAGCCATAGCGACACCCATCAAACTCGTGACTAGTCCCATCATGCACGACCTCATGCAGTCTCTCATCTTTCCAATAATCACAACTTCCAGGCAACTCAAACAAAATCGCAGCTCGTTTTGTCATGGCATGCCGTTTAATTTCAACGAACCGTTCAAATAATCTCCAAAATTCTCTTTGTTTGGCCTCGATTTTCTCTGCGGTGTCAATTCCGCGAGTCTTGTTGAGGCGTGCCCATGATGATCCCCCCGTGCAAGGCCCGGCGAAGAACAACAAATCGGAAGGTTTGGTAAGCACATGTCTGGCGATTCTCCCCCCGTACTCGCTCAGTAAGTCATCAACCAGAGTTATGGTGACAACCTGCGGCCCGTCATGGCGGGCAAGAGCAGTGAACCAGTTACGTGGTTCGGAACATGCCATCAGCACGATGGGCCGAGCCAAGTCAACACTGTAAAGAGTGACGACTGTGCGAGTTCTCATACCAGGAAGCGAGACATGAACAGGAGCGCGAAGCACACCACCGTCATGTTTGACCATCGCGAGTTCAATACCCGGCGCTAACTGTGGCTTGTGCTTCACCGCAATGCGATACGGAACAAAACAACGACCAGGGACAAGCTGCTCGTGATTGATATGCAGACAACGCATGAGCAATTTCAATCGGAGCAACGTTTCCAAAGCAAGGTCGTTAACACACTTCAACTCTATGCGCTCGTTCGACAGTTCTTCAACAAATGCGGCCAGCACGGACTGCATGTCAACATCCCCGGACCCGACGTGAATTGGTCGTGGTCGTGGAGACCGTTCCCGCGCCGGTGCAGCGACCGGTACGGGATGAAACTGCCAAACTGCGCGTTCAACCCAACCATCAATTCGCACACATTGTAGCCCCGGGTCAACTCTATCCTCAACTTTGAGCCATGACCCATTCTTCAGAAACCAAGTGGAACGAAGCCACTTGCTCCCAAACGGTGTCATAACCGCGAGTGGAGGTTTCACACGCATCAATCTGGGTCCCTTGGCAACAACAACCGGATCATGTCCTTCATGCTCATGCAATCCCTCTTTAGATGTTAATCCAGACCACCATAGGTCCGGGGGCATGATCGGTATGTGTGTGTACGGAAATGTTGGAACTCCGTCAACTGTCCCCGAAGCGGTCTGCATGGTCCCCTTTATGGGATCACACGTGGGTGTGAGCGCCTTGAGGGTATCCGGGTCAGACAGCAAGCTCGGGTCAAGTAGACCAATCTGCAAACATGCATGTTTCCATTTGCGCCCATCATTGAACGCCTTGGTGTAAATATCGGCCGCCATCCTGTCGGTGACCTCATACGCCAAGTACATGTAATCACGTGTGAACATCTCATGCATCCACGAAATGCTAACACCATGGCTTCTCTCAAGGTGGCGCATCGTGGGGTTCCTCCCCGATCGCACGACACCGATCATAGCCTTATTATCGTCATAGAACACAAAGTTCGGTGACTTCTTGAGAATCCGCTCTACCAGCTTGAGAGCGGGCATACCCATCGATCTCATGGCAACGTCGGCCGCAACAATCTCGGCCTCGGGAGTGGAGTGACTCACACAACCCTGTCTTTTAGAGCTGCCAGACAACGGAAACCGGGTATTAGGCCCTTGTATATTCAAGTGTCCACCGGAGGTGGAACGCAGCGAGTCAATGCATCCCGCAAAGTCAGCGTCCGCATACAAGGCCAAGTGCACATCGTCCATAGGGTCTCCAACCCAACCGACCATGCGCCAATGTTTGGTATGATGCACATAGCACATCAAGTGATGCAAACCCCGATCATCGGAGTCAGTCCACCTATGCACGTTCCGTGCTAGGCGATTCACTTGCCGCAACAAATCGAAGCGAGCAATCCGCGCACCGTACAGCAACTTCATCAGTACGCTAGCGGCATGCGGAGCAAGGTGTCCACGCACGGGCTCCTTCATGGCCAACTCAGGAGTCCCTCCCCGTTGGTCCGGCACTGTGGCAGAACCGTCGGTGGGCACAAGATTGTTACACCAATTGCACACGACTGACGGCCCCTCTCTGGCAGGCTTCCGTGAGACGTGATTCTTTGTTTCTTCATGCAACTCAGGGGTGACAACCTTATTCAACTTCACGTCGCCCGCCACTTCAAGATAGCGGTCGACACAGGAACGTAGGAACTGTTCCATGTCATAGGTCACCGTTGTTACTCGGTGTCCGTTCCCGAGAGTGACGTTTCCCTTGCTTTGATTGCAACCAAGGTACATGTCAAGTCCAGTCTCGGGCTCAATCTTCAAACGTGTACGCAACATGCTCCACCCTTGGGCAAGGTTCTTCTGCGGCCCTGCCATTTTGAAGTCGTCGACATACACAACCAGAACAAGCTGGAGCTTTTCGTGAATGTACACTGAAGGCCATTCTTCGCCGATGGGCTCAAAACCAACGGCACGCACCGACTCATCGCAGTGCTGCTCCCAAAATGTTCCCGCATCTGGGTGTCCGTACAGCGCCTTCCTCAACGGGACGACTGGTCTTCTGTACTTATCCCATTTGCATTCACTTGGCACGGCCTCCGGTGGCAATTCAATCCAACACGGCGTGCCTCTCAAGGTGGCCTGTATATACGCCTGAACAGCGTCGGCCATCTGCACATCCCAGCCATCATGACAACCCAGAAAATCCGCCCAACGCGAGGCTTCAAATGAAGCAGGGGAGTTCCCCAAATCTTGAAACATCGCAGCCTCAAAGCTTTGGTTCTTCACTTGGTTCCCCAGCAACACGCCTCTACCCTTGAACTTCCTCTTAGGATCACCAACAGGCAACTGTGAGTGCTTTTCAACGCAAATGCCATGTGCGCGAGCCATGTGTATTTCCTCCCCCTTCGCTTTTGCTTCTCTGGCTACAGCGTCATATTCACGCACCGCGCCAAGATCGAAGACCCCCTGGTCGATTAATCCCGACCACTCTTTCTTCATTGATGCCAATGCATCAGGGTTGGTCAACATCTCTTTCCGGCCTACCGGCCTGGATACTAAAGCGTCGAAGAATCGTACAACTTTCACAGCCTTCTCTCTGTGCTGTATTCGCTCAGAAGTCACGCACGGCATCGATGGGTACTTTTTGGCTTCACCGTCCTCGCCTATCGCAGGCATTGCGAGTGGCACTTTTCCAGAAACTATCTCAGCAGACTCCTCCCATTCATACCAGGTGAGGTCCGTCGATTCGTCGACCGATGGATCCGTCCCCGATGCTGTCTCAGCTTCGTCTTTATGACTCTCCATGACTGATGCAACCGCCTTCGTCCAGTTTGGAGTCGACTTTGATCGCTCCTCAGACTTGAACTTCCAGGCATAAATTACCACCAGACACTCAAATTCTTTCTCAAGCTGAACGTTTCGTCTCATGACGTCTTGGGACTGTTTGGAATCCATGAGAACAACCACCCCGTCGACAGGATTAACAACAATCCTGACCCATTCAAGCTCAGCCAAGTGCTTCCCATCCATTGGGTTCTTGATCTTTGATATGTTCTTCCGCAATCCCCAATTGTACTGCCATTCTACTCCACCCCAGCGGTTCCGAAGCATCGCTCGAATTCTCTTACCACCGGGCATCTGTAATGTCCGTGCCTCTGCCGGCGCGGAAATATCAGACTCTTTACTCTTGGGATCTTCCTCTTTCCTTTTGCCACCGCCCTTCACCTCGGCCTTCTCTTCCTTGGTGTAATATTTACTCATCATCTTCCATTCTTCAGGAGTGAACTCTGGAGGTCTCGATGTCTTCATTAGCCTGAATCCGTCCTTCCCGACAGGATACGGTCTCCCGGCCTTGTCGATCTTAACCTCCTTGCCATCGTCGTTGACGTACGTGATACCATCCCCGGGTAGCCCAACTGACACGTGTGGAAGGTCGGACTTCGCAACCTTTTCATCGCCCTTAGGGTGTCCATCTCCTTTCCCTTTTGAGGAGCTCGGTCTAGCATCTTCTTCTCCTGCATGATCCCCCCGATCTCCGGCGATTACTTCCGGGCCATCGTCGAGCAGTAGACCAGCGATCTGATCGACTTCATCGTCAAGCAGTCGCTTCTCGTCACTCTGCAGCAATTCAGGCTCGTAGTCCTCATCCTCGATCAGGCGGTCACGTGCATCCAGACCGATTGCATCGATAGACATCTCTATTCCTTCCAAAGTCTCGTTGGCAACCTTGTACTTCTGTTGTATTGGGAATGTCAGAGGAGATTTCAGGATCATCCTCTCCGTCTGATGTGGCATTCTCAACCGAGGCGGAACCTTTGCCTTCTTGATGTTCAGCTCTGCACCCGCAAATGCAGTAAGTGCCCAAGCACGATACTTGTTTGCCCAATGCATACCGGTGCTCAACACATATCCAGCAAATATACCAGTTTCCCCTCTCGGCTCGAACTTCTCCCTCTTTCCCCCTCGTGCTTCGCTCGGCTTGAAGTCCACTAGCGCACCAAAAGGTATCTTCTCGCCCTTGAACTCCTCGCCATGCAGCCTCATCCATGCACTCGATCCGTTCACCTCTTCGATGTTCATGAGATGGCACAGAGTGGTGATGGCCTGCACCCAATAACACGTGGGTAGACCGGCATGTACTAGACAAGCCGAAGTCTGGTCAATGATGAATTGATTTGTTCTTTCAGCAAGGGAATTGTTCTGCGGCCGTCCAGGCAGCGATAGGTCGTGGTTCAGCTTCAGCTCCACGCACGCATTGATCAGTTCCGGGCCGTCATCCGAATATACCTGCTTGATTTTCCTCCTCCCGCAGAAGTGCTTGATAGCCCTGACGACTGAGTCAGTGTCTCTTCTCGCGGTGGGATAAGCCATGATAATTCCGGTATATATGTCCCGGATGATGAGCGCATACCTGCCTTCCACTTCATGATCTCCTGATGCCGTCACAAAGTCGAACGTCACCAGGTCACCGAACGTCTTCACTTCTCTTTTGAATGCTCCCGTTCGTGATCTGAAGTGTCTCATCTTTGCCTTGACGCATGATTCGCAGAAGGGATTACGGTATCTGTGTGTAAGCAAATGAGCTATGGAGTTGGCGTCCTTCTTGAGGACTCCCACTTTCCTCTTTATTGATGATCCTTCGTACACGTCTACTTCGATTCCGGCATCTGGATCATCTTCGTCAGCCTCTTCCTCGTGAGCTTCGGCATCACCATGTCGATGCGGGACTGACCCAACATCTACAGGTATTTCCTCAGCCACGGGAGGCGGACGTACCGGACCGGCTCCTCCGGGTGGCCCGAAGTCGAATGCCCCGTCGTGGTGTTCGCCCTCGGCCTCTGCGGACTCACCGACAGCGGCGGGTGTGACGTCGTTCTCATCGTCACCTCCCTGATCTGCCTCGTCGTTCGTTACCATCGCCAATACTTCCGAAAAGTGCTCCTTGAGGTCGTCTATCGTAGGGCGATGCCTGTTACTCCGAAGTTTACCATCACTCACTAGGTACGGGATGTCGTCCTTGACCTGCAAGTGCACGAATCCCTGCTTTGGCGTAACCATGAAAGGTAGTTTACCAGGCATCCAGTGAAATGCATAACCCATCTTCATGCATCTCCTCCCCACTGACAATACCGTGGGTGTCTCATCCAATACATGCGGCTCGACAGTCTCGTCCAACTCGTCCACGACTATCTTGGCCACATCAGATGTGGAAGTGGAACCATTCGCGGTCTGGAACACGATCTCGTCGTCATCTTTCACGATGTCGACACCCAGGCTCTTCGCCTTGGCTCTTCCGATGAGATCATGACCACATCCGGTGTCCATCAACCATTTCACCCGTTTGCTGATGCACGTTGACATGGCGAAAACGTTCTTCGGCATACCATGCTGCTTCTTCCAGTCGACAGCCGATTCCTTGATCTCGTCCTTGTTCCGATCATACTCGAACATTATGCTGCTCTCCTTGGTCACCGGGAAGTAGTGCTTCTTATATACATCATCCACCACTTCTCTCAGTATCTTCGCACGTATCAATGATCGTTGGACTTGATAGGCTGATAATTCACGATGATCACTGCTTTTGAACTTCTTCTCGTCGACGTACACGTACTGATAAGGCTCATTCTCATTGTCCTCATAACCGTACCATTCCCCTTTTCGTTCCCATTGCCTTCTCTCGTCTTCGAGGTAGGTGATCTCCCCATTCTCGTCGACGTCGAGCACTTCCTTGAACCACACCATTTTCTCGGGGATCTCGGACTCGCCAGACCATCTCGATGATTCGCTCATCGCGTCGTCATCGTGCTCGTGGTAGACAGTCTCGGCTTCGTCCGGTTCGACCTGATCAACGTCCTTCTTGAAGCTTACCTTCCCTGCAGGAGCCGATTGCTTCAGGACTATCGCGGGCATTGCGATGGCCCTCCTCGCAATGGCTGGCGCTGCGGCTTTGGCGGCAGCCTTCGACTTGGCTTGCGCCTTGTCATTTGACGTTGCTGGAGCTGAATTGTTCTTGATGAGCTCATGCCTGTACTTACAAGCGCTTCCCCTATCGCACTTCCCCTTCTGAAACGCGAAGCATGCTCCATCATCCCTCTTTGGTGACGATGATCTGGACTTGGATTTGCCCTTTCCTTTCCCCTTGGACATGCTCTCCAACTTATGCTCCGTCTTCTTGCTGTGGGAAAAAGTGCATTCATTTCCTTTCACGCACCCCTTCGCCGATTTGAAGTGGTACCAGCAGGGGTTATCCTTGCTTCCGCCCGGACTCTTGCCTCTGTCGCTGGCACCGTCGGACTTGCCGTTCTTGCCAGCGTGGCCCTTTGCCTTGGCTTTTGGGAGCACAGGAGCGGCATCAGGTCCACCGGGTTTCCCCTTTCTGCCCTTGCCACCCTGGTTCTCCTGTTTGCCAGTTGCTGGAGCCGCATCCTTCCCGCCTGACTTCATCATCGACTTGACCGATTTCTCCTTCATGTCGAGCATCAGGTCTTCCCGATCTGCCTTGATCTGATAGTCGATCAACGCCAATAAGAATTCATACGTCTTCTGAGGATGCTTGTCCGGTAGTCTATGGTAGGCATTGAGGCCGAACTCCATCTTCTTGCTCCCTTTGATCTTCCTGTAAAGGATGTCTCTGAGAGCCAGCTTACTGGGTCTGTCCTCGCTCCTCATCTTCAGCAGCAAATCATACCATTTGTTCCTGAACATGACCAAGTTCTTGTCGCCAGGAAAGTCAAGGTTGAATAGATGCTCGATGTGGTAGACAAGATCCGTTCTATCGGAAGTTCTGAATGATTGCATAACTAATGCCACCAACTCTCGTCCCTTCACGATCACCCCTTGTTGATGTCGTAGTTCAGAGTGTCGTGTAGCATCGAGGTATACGTCCTTGGCTTCGTCAGGTGCTTGTTTCAGCATGTTCTGCATGCCCATGGCCATCTTAATATCTATCGTAGCAAATCTGTCGCCACCTGAATCGCTAAGCAAATCCAGGTCTGGGTTCAACCCAAGAGCCTGCTCCAGCCATTTCGTCCATGCGTCGGTATCTGGATCTGCACATGCGCTCAGAACATTCATCAGCAGTTGCATCTTCCAGGTGTCAAGTTGATGGATCTTTGGCCAGGCCGGAATAGATACTCTCTCGGCCTCTTTCCTCGAGATTCTCGGTCGATCATTCTTGATCTCTCGGTTATCTCTCGATCTCCTTCGTCTCCTCCGTGTCCGATCGTCTTCTTCCTCTTCTTCTTCCTCGTCTTCCTCATCTCCTTCGTCGTCGTCATCCTCATCCTCATCATCGGGTGGATCATCCGGAGGTCCTCCTCCGCCACCAGCGAGGCTCAACTGACGTCGACCCGCTCCCTGCCCATTCCCATTGGGCGGGAATCCACCGTAATCCAATGGGGGCGTAGTACCGTTGTTTCCCCCCCCATCACCACCACCAGTCGTAGTAGTGGATTGTGGGACATGCCCAACAACCCCTTGCATCTGGGATAGGTGTACATCGATCATTGGATCACCGAAAGACGGAAAGAGGATCGAACCTGGCATCAGCGACGAATTAGGGATTTGATTTGAAGACGATGACGGGACTGACCCAGCCACCTTCTTGTCTATCCTATTTGAATTAGCCTGGGTTCCTCCCTCAGCGCGTTTCACTACTGCTCGTTCACGATGTCCATCTTTGCTGCTGGAGGCTTCCTGTGTCTCCAGCTTCTTGTGTGCACGTAGTTCCTCGTTGTCAGCATCGAGTTGGCGTACAAAACTCTCTTCTTGCTTGAGCGTCGCCTCTCTTTCCTTCAGTTGTCTCTGAAGCTCATGCATCTCCTCGAGGTACTCATCGTACATTCCCTTAGCTGTCAATCTCCAGTACTCAGCCTCCTTCGACTTCTCGTCCATCGTGCACCGTTCCTCTTGTTTCTCTTCTTTGACCTGGGCTAACTCCAAGATCGCATCCTGACGATGACCACCTTCGACAGCAATCATCTGGTCCTTCATCGACACGTCGGACTCATACTGTTTGACGATCTCTTCTTTTTCGCGAAGCAAGCAATCTGCTCTCTTCGATTCCTGTTCCGCAAATACTGTAACGTCATTCAGCCTCGCCATCAGCTGTTCCCTGGAGTCCTCCAAAGAGTACGTCTCGGGGCGCTTGACGAGTGCATGCTCCAACTGTGATTTCAGACTTTGGACCATCTCCTCCTCGTTGAACTTCTCGATAGATGTAGAAGATTCTATGCCTCTGATCTGTTGCTGATAAACTGATATCTGTTGTGAAGCCTCACGGTGTATCTGATTTGCACGTATAGCTGATTCCTGCGCGGCCGACTTCTCGCTTGCCATGTAGGATTTCATCAATGCAATCTCCCGCTTCTGCTCCATGATAGTTCCTTCAGCTTGCCTCATCTGTTGCATTATAATATTCGACTCCATGTCTTTCTTCTCCCCGTACTGAAATGCGTTCATTTCCACCTTGCGCATCTGTTGGGCTTCTTCCTCAAACTTGCGCCATGCCTCAGCCATGTGGTGTTGGTGGTGACTCACTAGATGTCCCGACTGCTTGCTGGCAATCTCGCATCGTCTTTCCAGCTCCTGGATCCGGATGGTGCTTCCATAGTCTTCTTGGTTAAGATTCGCCATTGCTGCCGACATCTCATCAAGTGTCTTCTGATATTCCCCGATCTCCACCTCCATCTTATTCTTCTCTTTGATCACGGCGCGAAAATCTGCACTGGTGGGTGATTTTGACCTCCCACCCTTCGATGTCGATCTCACGCCCTTCTGCGACGTCCGTGGTGTCGCAGGCGAAGATGATGATCTTCTCGGTGGGGATTCTCTTTTCTTCGACTCCTGATGAACATCGATCTGCTTCCATGATCTTGTGGGAGTAGATATGTCGCTGAATAGCGCGGAACCTCCGCTCCCAGGTTCATCCTGTGAATCTGCAACCATATCCATCACCGCAGGAAGAGCCATCAATCCATTGGATCCCTCTGAGCTGCTGTTCCCAAAAGTTGCAGTACTTGGGCTCGCCGAAGACGCCATTGTACTGTGTAGGTTATCGTTCCTTTATTGTCCCTGTACCCGCAATAAACCAGCTGTCTCCCAGTCCAGTGTAGAGCTTGTAGTTACGGCTGATAACCTGTCAAGAGACGGCAAGGTGACGTCCCGTGGGACGCTATGCACCGAACCCTCAAGCTGTAATACCAACCACGTAGAAAGGTGTATACGGACGATGCCGTTATAGCCGAACCCGTGTAAACGTTGTAAGGGAGAAGGAATGATAGTTACAACAGTAGTCCTGACAAATGCAGCGCAAGGAAGTGTTTTCGCTCTCAATGCCGATCACGTATGTATGCAGTCACAATTGTGTCTTGAGCCAAATGGCGATCAATGGAACTTGGGAAGCAACACCAACAAGGACCTCAGAACAGCTACCCAATTTCGGCACGGGGCCTAGAGGGTTTTAACAGTTGGACAGCCAGCGCATGAAGCACACAAATACCGCGACTAGCTTGCCAGCAGCAGGAGTGTCAACAGCAGCCTCAGCCCCTCCACATAGCAGCCAGGCAGCAAATACTGCAGCCGAGGTGTCGACGAACTCCGCGCCGGCACACGCCAGCAAGCCAGCCGCTGCCAACACGGCTGCAGGGACGCCAGTGCAGGCACACGGAAACCAGCCAGCAAACACTGCAGTCGAGGTGTCAATGCACTCAGCACCGGCACACAGCCACCAGCCAGCCTCTGCAGCCAGAGCCGCAGCGGCGCCAGTGGGACACAGCAACAAATCAACAGACACAGCGGACGACTCAGTACCGGCAAACAGTCACCAGCCAGCCAGTACTGCAGCGGGACACAGCGACAAGCCAACAGACACAGCGGAAGTGTCAACCCTGGCGCACAGCCACCAGCCAGCCACTGCAGCCATAGCCGCAGCGGTGCCTGTGGGAAACAGCAGCGAGCCAGACACAGCTGAAGTGTCAACCCAGTCAGCCCCTGCAGACAGCGTGGAGCAACAGCAAACGCAAACAGACACGGTTGAGGAGTTTGCATCGTCAGTTCCGGGTGTAGCCGAGGTGCCAGCGCCAGCATGCAGCAGCCCGCCAGCCGTTACAGCTCAGGTCGCATCACAAGCGCAAATCAAGCAGGCAGCAAACAAGGTTCCAGCAGAAGCACTCCAGCAATCCATGCAACCGGACCAAGCCGAAGGTGCCAACCTGGCTGAGACCGATACGATGCCGACCACCCCGCGTGAGCAGCAGACTCAACAGCCCATGGAGATTGACGAGCAGGGTGCACCCAGCTTTATGCGTGAGGAGGGCCAGGATTTGGAAACGCATGCGCACACTCCAGGCCAAACCCCGGTCAAAAGCCCAAGTCAAAAGAAGATGAGGGGGGCACCAAAGGAGGATGACAGTAGCCAGCCAACGTTCCAGGAGCCTTGAAAGAAGTCTCTAGATTTCCCGATATTTCGATTTTTTCGTAATATATTATTTTCCCCGGCCGTTGAAAACTCGATAAACACCATCAGCCGAGGAGCGGGTGGAACCCGGGGAGGCTTCGAGCTATCTAGTTGGCGGCTTGGCTCGAAGAGCGCGATGCCCGAAACTGTTGTTAATGAGCGCTGCATTGTAGGGGCAGCTGGGGGGGAGGGGGGTGAGAGCTTCGCTACCTGAACAACGAATCCCAAGTTCGCATATAGTGCATGTGCATGTATGACATGTTCCTTACAAACATGAAGACACATCGACATCTTGTGAGCATACACTCAGACCAGGCACATATTATGCAAACCAGGGAAGCCGAGTGTCGCACAGCAGTGGATGTGCCTACTTGTAATTTTGCGTACACACATTCGATGACTTTAACACTTTTCCTTGGAAAAAAACCGGTCCATAGCCGGGCCCCTGCAGGTAGGCGCGCAGACACGCAATCAACACTAGCCTTGGGTGAACTTGATGATGAGTCCATGGAGTATAACTCCCCTGCTGCCACCACGCCATCAAGTTTGACTAAATGGACAAGGGAGGAAATCGTTTTCGATCTTCTCTTCCTTGGCGGCCTGCCTCCAATCGAAGAGTGCGGTGTGGAGGAGGAAGACCTGCCGGTGCTCATGTGGGCCAAAAAGTATTGGGTGGAGGGAAGCCCCAAGGACATTATGACGCTAGTTGAGGATCCAAGCTTTCATGCTCAGGTCCAGGCAGCAATTGACATGTTGGACGCTGCCTACCAAAAGCGTGATGAGGTGGACCAAAACTATGCCCTCACACGGAGGGGGGTGCAGCTTGTGAGCGGTGAGGTGATGGGCCAACTGGCCAAGCTGGAAGACATGCTCACATCGGGCTCACTCAAGCAAGATCAACATGCGAAACGGAAGCAGTGCATCATTGACTGGGGCAACAAACAGTCAGAGAAAATCGAATCAGCCAATACTGAGCTCCTGAAGGTTGGCAAGACCATGCAAATTCATGCGGCACAAGCTGTTTTGGCCACCTGGGATGCCCTTCAAACTGCCCTGGGGCGCATCCAGCCAAATGAAGAAGGACAAGTCACTGAATCAGCTATTTGAGCGGGACTCTATCCTCACCCCGCCATGCCCGACCGCAAGCACTGGCAAGGACCAGGATGCCTTGGATGACATCGATGGCCAGCCGATGCTTGAGGGCCTGCCCGGTGGCAACGGGTTGCATCATGATCAGGAAGGTGCATGCGCAGTGTTGCAGGATGCAGGGTTTGCTGGTGGGGGGGGACAACCCTGTGGCCTATCGGACACTTCTCCAAACACAAGCACGTGGCCTCCTCAATCGCAACGTTGGACATGTGGCTTTTTTTGATATCAGGGAAGCTTTGGAATTTGTCAAGTTTGAAATGCAAAATCATTTGGGATCACATGCATGCCTTGAAACTCGATCAGTCTAAAACGTGAGTGGATCATCATTCATGGGCAAAACGGGCCTATTTGCAATTGGGGCACGCACGAGTGGGAGAAATCACGCAGCAGTCGTCGTCCATATAAGGGTCCTCGTTTTTTGGGGGAACCCCAGTGAATGAACCTAGCTGATATCGATCAATTAATTTCTTAATTTTGTTTCCTTCTTGCCGTACCTCTCTCTTTCGCGTACCAGTAGTGCAAAGACTCACCGACCAATAAAGCAAATCCCTCGAAATTGGGTGCCCTTCGGCAAATTTACTGCGGGAGTTCGAAACTCGGTGTCAGCCCTTTTCCCGGAGGACTCTGTGACCAAAGCGGAAGTGCCTTGCCGCGAACCTGCCTTGGCTGCGGCTCCGCCACCGACCTCGGCTTTCCAGAGGAGTGACAGCGCGGCTGGACTGGCACATGTGGCACAAGTAGCTGCACCATTTGCTAGCGCTGTGTCTGCAGCACTCACCAGAAAGTCAACGCTTGAGTTGGAGGACAGGGATTTGGTTTGAAACGAGCTAGCTGTTTTCCAGTCTTCAAGTTTGGTGTGCTCCCATCGAAACGGGCATGATTCCCATTTACCAAATCCTCATTGCCGCACAAAGCCTTCGAATTCCCTGGTTAAATCATGCCTAGTCCGCCTTTTTTGGCTTGATTAAATGGGACAAGAGGCTGAAAGTTAGAGGGATTTCTATTCCGTTTCCCTCACAGCACAGGAGGCCGCCATGAAAGATGGGGAGACCGAGAAGGATCGGGAAAAGCGATTGGCTCACAATCTTTACATGAAATTTTACCGCTCTTTGAGGAGCAACCTGACGGCATGCAGTTAGAGCTTTGAAGCGGACCTTTCCGATCCTTTGTTTTTGCTCACTAGTACTTCCCCCCAACAACTATATGGTGCCCAGTGTGATCAGGTTCTACGTGTCCGCCAGAAGTGTTGAAAGCGGCAGAGGGCTCGCATAGGCGACGCTCAGCATTAAATAATCAAATTGTGTAGCGTGATTTACGTGGTGGCCACAAAGGCCCAAAACACGTATCGATTGATTAGTACGCTTGAAAATTGAAGCCCTCGTTGAGCTGAATTGCAAGTCAGGAAGCGATATTCTGGGCAGGCTTTTTGATGATTACTTGGCCTGCAGGGGAAACTGGCTCCAGAGCTCAGTAGTTTTGCAGGCTACGCGGCGGCGATCATCTGCTGCAGTTGGGGTTGAGCGGCTGGCAACTTTCAAGGAAATGTGTGAGACCCACGGCCGTGATGTTGCAACGAAAATGCGGGCCCGCAAGCGCGTGTTGGAGGAGGCTCGGGACCCCGCCAAGGAGCCTCTTCCTTGGATCAAGCAGCACCCGGACGACCCTGACAACGAGGACTTGGAGCTGATGAGGATCTTTGACGGAGCGACGTGGACAAAGAGACTGGACAGTGAGCAATCCGAGAGCATGCACGCCACGGTGGACCTCAGTGGAGATCAAACAAGATCGGTAATGTCCAACCCTCAGTCGTTTCTACATGTTACGCCCTAGCTACGTTTATACGTGTTGCACACATGAGTTGCAATGATGTCCCGGCCAAACTGTCTGCCATTTAAAAGTATACGTAAGCTCATTGCTTGTCTCGCTTTAGAGGGCCCCGGGGATATGCCATTAATCCAATTCAGGAGCAACTTGATGACGGATGGAAGCGTGGGCTCCGTGCAGACGTTCAGCATCATGGGTGGCTCTTCCGAAGGGGGTCTTCCGCAAGAAGGGGGCCCTCAAGATCCGGAGGAGCCCAAGCGCAGGCCCAAGCCGAACAAACCGCGGCAGAAGAAGGAGCGCACTGCCAAGGCCACGGCGAACATGAAGATCAAGGAGTGCCAGAGCAAGATGACCGAGATCAAGGCCTGGCACCACAAAATTCAGTCATCCGACAAGCTGTGCCTCAACTGCATTTCCTGTTTTCTCACTATTATGTGTAAACAGCCTCTTTGTTTTCATAGCTCCATGCGTGGACTCGGTACAATCGTCCCTTAACACATCGCAATTATCCCGACAAGTCTCGATTCAATCAGGTCTGAGGCTATGCGAAAGGGCTACCTCACGGAGCTGAGCAATTGCACGGCTGCTGTCGAGGAATCCCTCATGAAATTGGAGACAGAGCTGTGCCAGGGTGTGGATGAGGAGGAGAAGCTGAACCCTTTGATCGCTGACGCGGACACGAAGTTGAAAGACATGGCCGCAGCACTCAAAGTGATGAAACCGGCACTGGTTACTTGATCGATATCCATAATTTGCATGGGTAGCCATGCAGTCACCCCGTTCGTGAAAACATGAACTGGAAGGCGTTAACGACAATTTATTGGGGGCCCTTGTTGCAAACATCGAGATTCAAATTAAATGCAGTAGTTTCGGCATCTAGCACACGCATGTAGAACTCGTCGATTTCATGTACACTGACCGTTGCAATTGTAGGTCTCCTTTTTTGGGTCGGGGTGTCATCGCATCACTCAGGCTGAGCCGAAGTCGAGGGCCAAGCGCTAGTGGGCGAAGATGGAGGAACATAGCCCTGCCTCAGTCAAAACTGATTCGTGAGGGGCGCATCGAATCTTGGGGGGGCCAGATGGGGAGAGGCAAGTGCAAGATCCTGGAAAACCCAACGTGCGAAGAAACCCAGTCGTTTTGTCAGTTCTCTTTTCGGTGAGAAGGTGTGTCAAAATCAAGATTGTTCATGATCCCCGAAATCACAGTTTGATGTCTGGATCCGCGTTGCCTTGGCCCCGCACTGGCCATCGAGGCTTTTGGGGCGTTTAGTATGCCATGACACGCGTGTCCTCTTCAGGGGCCGGTGAAAAACAGTCATGTATGTCCACTTGCAATGCAATCGTTTCTTTGGAACCTGGAGAGAGATGCCACGCAATCCTACCAAGTTGGCTGTGATGAGCATAGCCCGAATCGAAAGAATAAATATGGCAGCGCCACTTTGATGCGACTCCTTGCACTGGTGCATCTTTGCAGCGTATGATGCAATAAGGGTTTGTCATGGCAAGGGTGTGTTGCTTCAGTCCCTCGAGCCCCGCACGCAGGTGACAGGAACTCTTCGCGGAACCCAGCCTTAGCTCACGCTGTGATGCGAGCTGCCGGCCGTGGGGACATCTAGCACGCAATTATGTTGTGCTCACGGGTTGTGGGTCTCAAGGGAAATCACAGCAAGACCATGAGGATGCATGAATGTAAGGATCTTAGCCTCAGTGGCGCTCGAGACCTCGTCCAAGCAGCCCAAGAGGATATTTTTGGGGTCACTTGCAATGAGAAAATACATGGGTTCCCCAATTTGATGGCAATTCTTGGCCTGCAAGGAGGCAGCTGGCTCTTTGTCCCAGATCTCCCAGAATATCCAGAGATGTGGTGCTGGTGGGCGGCATGCTGGAAACATTGAACGGGACTTTATCCGCAGAATGGTTAAGGATTTGGAGCCCTGTCTTGGCAATTAATTACTCATGATTGCGGTGCTGCGTCAATCACATGCCTGCATCCCTTCGAAGATGGCCACCAGCCGTAAAATATTAAAGCATGCATGCATTGCAATATTGCAACAACAAGGTGCCAATTCGTTCAGTCAAAGTTCCGGTGAAGACGAGCTACATTGATGAGACAGTGGTGGTGAGGCCTTCTGGGATCTTGCGGCTGCGACTTGAAACTAGTCGCATGCATAATGTGTACATGTAGTAGCGTTTGTACTGGTACCAATCTTATGCCTTGCAGGGATATGCCGATCATCCTACCCCATGAACTGGCCACCTATTTGGCCGGCAAGGATGAGTGGCCAGCTTGGGCACACGGGGGCCAAGACGAAACTGTTGAATTCTGGAACCATCTTCGTGAACGGGGAGTGGATTGGGCTGCCGACCCTGCTTGTCAGTCAACGCCCCCCCGGCCAATTGGGCTCTATGGCGATGACATTGTCTACAACAAAGCAGGAGACAAAATGGTGGTTGTGGGTTGGAATGATGTCCTGCAGAAAACGGTCAATATGCACAACTGGCCCATCTTTGTTCTGAGGGTTGCTGCTTGTCTCGGAAGGTGCGATCTTTTCTGATGGGGTGTTCATGGGCCAACACACCACAAAGCTGTGGTCCTGCAATGTCAATCGAACCAAGGCTTTGTCAACCGGCTTCGACACGATGCAGGCCTTTATGCGACCGGCATCTCACCATCAAATATCCTTTGTTTGACTTGTGCCCCCATCAACGTACATGATCAGTGTCCTCTTCATGTTTGGCTTCAACAAGTTTGGCTTTTGGGAAACAACACCAAACCAATATGCTTGCCAAATAAATCAATGACGGAATTAAGGTGCAAATTTCCATGAACATCTTGCACCACGGCTTCCAGCCCCAACGCCCTTTGCATATGGAGGAGTGTTTCAACAGAGAGGTCTCAGACAGGGTCTGCGCCACCCTGACAACTGAGCCGCTGGCGGTCAATCGCGATGGCCAGAGGCTGGTTTGCGTCCTCGCGGAAGTGCGAGCTGATTGGAAGTTCTTGAAGGACATGGGGTCCATCCCTTCGAAATTAATCGTCATTAATGACCCATGGCCACCCTCCGATCACAAGCGCTGTAAATCCTTTTCTGGGCTTGCATGCTACAAATTCCCGGTTGCCCCTAGCTATATATCTATATAGAAAATGAACTTGCTTGAAAGTTACAGTGTGCACACATGTTTGGTGGCTAGATCAGTGCAAAGGGATCCAGCCCTTGTTGGTAGGAGATCTTCCACATGACCTGTGGATGGAACTCCAAGTATCTGTGTCACCACTGTTTTGTGGAGAAGAGCAGCTACTTGGAGCTGCCTTCGGACCTCGCCCTGAAACCCCGGCGTGACATCAACAGCTTCAAGCAGGTTCTTCGTCGCGGGAGTGATGGCAATTACAGTCGATGCCTCAATATATTCTGAATGTGTAAACGATGCATGTTCAGTCTGATGACTGTTTGAGATGCATGCAAAGTCCCATTCCCAAATGTGACCAGAAAACGAACTGCCCACAACGTGAACTAGTTTGTTTGCTTTCCGTGTTTGTGAGTAGCATGCTATATGTATATAAGCGGCAAACCAATGAATGCATGCTTCATGTGTATCGAGGTTGCATCCTCGACATCCACAACTTCAGCCCCACTTTGGTGCGCTGGTGTTCCCTGCATGTGGTCAACCTGGGGCTGATTGCTTGGGTGGGGGCGTCGGCCATCCAGTTTGTGCTCAACAGGGACTGCAACTGCAAAGTATTGGTCGGCTGACATGCAACTGGTGGATCACTGTTTAAAGGGGAACCCATGCACACCAATTTGTATGGGGTGCCCAGCAATAAAATTTTGCTGTTGTCCCTGTAGGTTTATTTCTGAGGAAACAAGTCATGATGTTTGTGCCCAGCAATAAAATTTCGATGTTGTCCCTGTAGGTTTATTTCTGAGGAAACAAGTCATGATGTTTGTTGGGCCTTCCAGGTTGGATCCTGAGGGCACCTGTCGAAGCATGTGGGGTTGGCTCTGTCCCAGGAGCTGCTTTGGGGCCCCGCCACGGATGGTCTGCAGACTCGCCTGGCGCGGGCGTACCGAGCTTTCAAGGAATGGGCCCACGAAAACAAGCTGCCGCACAGCCAGCCAATGTTCAAGCCTTCATTCTTGAGGGGGGCCGGTTCGAACTATGTGGAGATGGCTGCAAAGGGGCACAACGTCTTCCGGTTGCATGGATGTTTTCAAGCATATATCGTGTCAAATTTGTGGTGCACCAATTGGGGTTCCAGTCCACATCCCACACACAATTCTCGAAATGTCTATGTGGCCCAAGGCGAGGATCCTGTTGGCTTGGCTTTCTGACACGCTCCTCGGTGGAAGCTTCCTTGACGAGCATGGGGATGAGGAGGAGGTAAAGCACATGGCCTACACCTTGCAACTTGAGCTAGCACCAATCTATTTTTTGGGTCGTGGGCAAGTGGGTTAAATGCTGGCAAGTCGCAATCGGTTTGAGATTGGGATTGGTTTGGGATCGATGGGATCTAGGTACCACTTGGGAACCTTCATGACCAAGTTGGAGCAGTATGGCCGCTACCTTCAGGGAGAAGAGGCTCTTGCTCTCCAGAGCTTGTGTGAGCCTTTGACAAAACAAGAATTCTAAAAAATGAATGTAAAACTATCGAGAATCATTTGGGATGCGGACAACGCCCCCTCATGGTGCCCTTCGAGAGATGTCCTAAATGAAATTCTGGATGCTGAGCCCGGCATCAAGGTCTACAGGAAAGTCACTCCCAAACCCGAATGATAGTTCTCGCTGGCATTGAGTCTTTGGTGTATCCTCCCCGGCACACATCATTAGCGGTAGCCCAGCTTGTGTCCTGGAACCAACAACTTGCATGAACAGTCGAGGATCGGACTTTGTCCAGCTATGTCCACTTGGCGGAGCTTTGCGTTTCCCGTTCTGACATGATGTGGCCGATTCGGCCTAAATTGCATGCAACTGGCCAGCAAGCAGGGCACAAGCATGCTCGCGCCTGCATCTGGCTAGCCATTGCATCGCCTTGCCTCAGGCATACCAGGAGATGTGCCACTTTATGGTGCTTGACGGCGACTCGGCCCCTACATATTGGAGCGTCTCGCTTTGTTGTCCCTAAATATTATCTAGCTGGCCTTTCTCGCTTTGCATGATGGGCGCGTGAAGTGGTCGCATTGAATTTGCAATTGAGCGGGGATCCTTCACATTAATTGATTGCGACTGAGCACGCTAAGGCCTGAATTGCCGCTTTTATCACACGTTTCGGGATGAGGACATGAATGGCAAACTGGTCCGATGCCTGCCTGCAAATAACTTGGTCATGTTGCAGGTGAAACAGCTACATGAGCATTGTTGTGTGCAGGGTCCCGCAAGCCCACTGCTTTTAAGGCATTGTGCGAAAGGGACATGCCCGATGCCTGGAAAGGAGTGTGCTTCGCAGAGTGGCTCTTTGGAACCTTGACCGCATCTGTCCCAGAAGTGCGTGCCCCATTCAGCAAGATTGACTTATTCTTCTCAGAATGAGGATTGCCTATGCTGAAGATGAGGACGAATCAGATGATAGCCTGTGATGGGGCTGGCCGAACCACGCTGCTGCAACTCCATAAAGGCCTCAACTTGTTTGATGACTCAGTGGAACACCCAGGGAAAAACCCTTAGCAACTTCATAGCACACATATGTTGAGGCTAGCGGAGGTTTTGATGTCCAAAGATCCCATTTTCGCGTTAGATGTGCATTGGCCACCATTTGGCCAATGTGTGGGGTGCTCGGGTGCCAGAACCACCCGACTAGGGGCGAGGCATGGGTGAAAAATGCGATGGCCGGCTGCCGGTTGAGTTAGAAATGGCTGCATGGCGCGGGCCCCTCTACCCGGAAAGCCACAAGATGGCAAAGCTTAGGGTCAGGACACTTTCCATAATTGACTCCAAAATGCAAGTGGTCTCTGAGAGGCCACTTAAAATCCCAAGATGCCTCAGAGGCAACTCAGCCTCCAAGAGCTTCCCTGGAGCATACTTTGGATGCTCTGGGCTGTATAGGACACATACCAAGCGGAAGCACCGAACCTCAACCCCACCGAGGAGCTCCAATCCACCTTCCAGTCGCCCAAAAAAAGCCTCAAACAGCACACGCGCTTGCGAAGCATTGCGGTAGTCTTGGTGCCCAAACAGAGCGGTCCATCTGCACAAGCGACAATTTACTGCACTCTTTCAACGTATCTGTCTGGATATGTCAGCACTAATGAGTGTCCAATAGTTGCGCGGCCACCAACCCTGACACAAGGGCAGAATATTGTCCCTGCAAAACGAATGGACCGTGAGACTCCATGAGGCCCCACGAGCTCATTCTACGCCGGGGTAGAAACAATAGACTGCACAAATGACTGTTACCAATCCGGGTCACATTTTCACAGTGCGAACCCCTGTCTTTATGCGTCAAAGCACGAAACATGAGCTGAAAAAACCAGTCACCCAGGGGCTCAACATGGCTCTTGGTTCCCACATGGCAATGGGTTCCCACATGGCAATGGGTTCCCACAAGGGTTTCCTTTAAGCCTTGCCCGAGCACGATCCGATCTTCTAGTTGGACTCCGAGGACTGGAGATTTTGCCTTGAAGGTTGTCCAAAAAATGCGAAAAAAGTCAACGCACTTCTTAGAATCTGTACCAACCTTTCCCCCCCCACTGCTCAACCCTCCCAACAAAACTTCCTCCACTCAAAGCAAAAACGAACTGACCAACTCTCACTCTCCCCATGTCACCAAGGCGCTCGTAGGCATTCTCCGGCGCCTCTGGCAGTTTCTTGGCTGCACCCAGCAGCTCCTACAAGCTCTGAAAGTGAAAGGATGACAAAAAATGGGGGTGCCCAAACGCATGAAACGATGCCATGGGTTGTAAGGACGCTCTGAAGAAGCATGAACTTAGTTCCCAAAAGGATGCGAAAGCAAAGCCTCCAAACAGAGCATGGTCTCATAAAATATGACAACATGTCCACCCCCGTTTTGGCTCGACTAAAACATCAAGAAAGATGTCCACCCCGCTTTGGCTTCCTTTAAATGATCCTGGCAAATTTGTAAGAGGAGGCAGGTCGTGCTGTATTTTTTGTTTCCTTTCATAGCGCAATGTTCCCAGCAGTCGATGCCAGGAGTCGACGTCTGCAGCTTTTCGCCAGTTCCCGGACTTCACATGTACCTGCACATCCTCCTTTCAGACACTGTCCTATGCGCTCGAACGCAGTACAGGGTAACCTCGTTGCTGCAGTCTTTGTCCGGGACAGCCACGTTGACACCTTTCTGTCGATTCTTGGGCGAAGTTCCAAGTTCTATGTCTACGGGAAGACTTTCTTGGGTCCCCTAAAAAGGTAGGGGGTCCCCAATTCAGCAGGACTTGGGGTTGGACAGCTGTGAGTTTGAGAGTGGGGAGAACAACAGTCGTATGATTGGGGACCCTTTTGTGTACGG
>CAUJNA010003512.1:265000-290000 GCA_963377175.1 Effrenium voratum | reverse complement strand
GATAAGGCTGACCTGCATCCTATCGAGCCAATAGCGATGTCACGCAAGTGCCCCTTTGGGGACGCGATAAGGCTGACCTGCATCCTATCGAGCCAATAGCGATGTCACGCAATCTTTGCCTTGAACCTTCACATCTCTTCACACAGTGGCGCCGTGAATGCTTCTTTTCTTTTCGCTTGCAACACGTGAGCTTCACCTTTTGGTTCAGGAGGAAACGAGGGCCCACCTCACAACAGGGTTTCCCTACGCCGAATCGCAAAGCGCCAAGAGGCTGAATCCTCTGGTACTTGCCAATCCAATTCCAAACACACGGGGAGCTCCGTGTTGCTGTGGGGACACCTACTTTGAATGGTGTGACCCGTTTGCCACTTGACCAGAGGAGAAGTTCGCGGTCCAAGGCCCACAAAAGTCTGACCCGAAAAGAAGTCCAAACAGCTTCAAAAAAACTTGCCTCCCAGAGACGAATTTCAACCCTGGCCTTGGGAACACAAGGAGCTTTATTCTTTATGATATGAGGTGTCGCATTGCTCTGCTCGACATGTACTCAGACTCAGAAACTTATGCATGCAAAGCCTGAACCCACACGGGCACACACACACACACAACTCCGCCAGGGTGCAAAGGGCAGCACGTTGCGGCGTGCCATAGCTTCAAAGCAATTGATCTTCACGGAATCTTGCAAATCAGGCAATGGCAGGCAGACTCAACATTTCTCAGACTACACCCTCGCAATAGTCCTAGGTCCTAGGTGTCCCATTTGCACACACAAACACAGAATTCGTTGTGCATGAAGTGCCTCTCTGCTTCCCTGAAATTCGTTCCTCCAGCAAGCTGACCGAGCCGACGGACACAAGGGCAGCTTGCTGGGCATGGGCCCGCTGCAAGCATGAGCAAGGTAAGTAGGGAAGCGTCTTAAGTTCAAGCACCTTAGCAACAAACAATGTATATCCAACTAACCTCAAATAGCAACAAGCAACACTTATATGCGGTCAAAGAACTCTTCCACGGGAACTTGCCACGGGCTCGCGTAGCAATCTCAGCACAATTCAACAGGTCGTGGCCGAATCAACTCCAATTCGGGGAATGCAATTCCAACGTGGGTGAAACACAATTCACCAGCCAGGAACCTGCATGAGTCGCATACCCTCACAATGCCTATCCAGCACCAGAGGCATGAGGTCGACGAGGAGCAAAAGAAAGAGGGCTCAACCCAAGGCAAAGCAGCCACGGCCAACAAAAGTACCAACTTCGGAGGAGGAAAACATTTCATGGGAATTAATTGTATATATATATATATACATATATATTTGTGGGGGCCACTTAAAATAGGGTTGTTCAAAGGGAACAAACAAGCGGCTGGCAGCCCATGTCGCGGTACACATCACATTCGACACACTCAGTAGGGTGTGAACTCAATTGCGGATCTTTAACAACGGGGCTTGTGTGCACCATCAGATTGTAGGGTGTTCCGATGAACACTTTCAGCCGCAGAAGGCCAAGCGAATCGCGATCATCCCCAACCTGCCATGCGGGGAGATGCATCTTCCCAACAATAGGAGGCTAGCAAAGAACAATGAGTTTGTTTGTAGTTCACTGAAAATGAGCAAAACATAGCAGAACCTAACCGAACAACAAGCCATGGTCAAAGCATGTGGTCAATCTAAGAAACATGCAAATCATCGGGAGCCCTTACCCCTCCCGACTATTGCAGGGCAAGACGTTCCACTGAATCCTTTCTTCTAACACCTGTGCGGAACACAGTTGCGTAGAAACATTGGGGTGTTCGATTTCCCCCCGGTCCACTGCATCCTTTCCTCCTGGGCAACATCGCCAGCATCACCTGCATCATCCGCATCAGCGCCTGTCAAGGATGCGGATGATGCAAGTGATGCTGGGGATGTTGCCCACTGGTGAAGGAACATCTGGAAATGAAGGAAAATGAAGGAAAATGAAGGAACATGCATGGAAATGAATGACATGAAGTGAAATGAAAGAAAGGGAGCAAAAACACACATAAAGGGACATGAGCCGAAGTGAAGCAAAGTGAAGAAAAGAAAAAATATTTTAGGGGGAATTGGGGAGAAGATCGGGGGGGAAGGGAAAGATCTTGGGGGACAAAGGCCTCAGGGGGAAAGGGGGGAAAGGATCTCAACCGGGAAAGGGGGAAAAGATCTTAGCGAGAAAAGGGAGAAGACCTCAGGGGGGGAAAGGCCTTAGGGGGGAAAGAGGGGAAAGGATCTCAACAGGGAAAGGGGGGAAAAGATCTTAGGGAGGGAAAGGGAGAAAGATCTCAGGACGGAAAAGGCCTGAGGGGGGAAAGGGGGGTAAGGATCTCAACAGGGAAAGGGGGGAAAAGATCTTAGGAAGGAAAAGGGAGAAGATCTCGGGGGGAAAAGAAGGCCTTAGGGGGGAGAGGGGGGAAAGGATCTCAACAGGGAAAGGTTGCAAAAGATCTTAGGGAGGAAAAGGGAGAAGATCTCGGGGGGAAAAGAAGGCCTTAGGGGGGAAAGGGGGGAAAGGATCTCAACAGGGAAAGGTTGCAAAAGATCTTAGGGAGGAAAAGGGAGAAGATCTCAGGGGGGGGAAAGGCCTTAGCGGGAAAATGGGGAAAGGATCTCAACAGGGAATGGGAAGGGGGGGAAAGATCTTAGGGAGAAAAAGGAGAAAGTTCTAAAAAGGCCTTAGGGGAAGGGGGGAAAGGATCTCAACAGGGAAAGGGGGCAAAAGGATCTTAGGGAGGAAAGGGGGAAGATTTGGGGAGGAAAGGGAGAAAATCTGGGGGGAAAAAGGCCAACAGGGAAAGGGGGGAAAAGATCTTAGGGAGGCAAAGGGAGAAGCTCTCGGGGGGGAAGGCCTTAGGGGGGAAAGGGTGGGAAGGATCTCAACAGGGAAAGTGGGGAAAAGATCTTAGGGAGGAAAAGGGAGAAGATCTGGAAAGGCCTTAGGGGGAAGGGGAAAGGATCTCAACAGAGAAAGGGGGCAAAGGATCTTAGGGAGGAAAAGGGGGAAGACCTTTGGGAGGAGAATGGAAATCTTTCTCGGGGGGAAAAGGCCCTAGAAAAGAATGGGGGGAAAGGATGTCAAACGCGAAAGGGGGGAAAAAAAGGGAGAAGATCTGAAAAGGCTTTGAAAGCATCTCAACAGGGAACGGGGGGGAAAGATCTTAGGGAGGAAAAGGGAGAAGCTCTCAGGGGAAAAAAAGGCCTTAGGGGGGAAAGGGTGGGAAGGATCTCAACAGGGAAAGGGGGGAAAACATCTTAGGAAGGAAAAGGGAGAAGATCTGGAAAAGCCTTAGGGGGAAGGGGGGAAAGGATCTCAACAGGGAAAGGGTGGAAAAGATCTTAGGGAGGAAAAGGGAGAAGATCTCAGGGGTGAAAAGGCCTTAGGGGGGAAAGGGGGGAAAGGATTTCAACAGGGAAAGGGGGGAAAACATCTTAGGGAGGAAAAGGGAGAAGATCTCAGGGGGGTGAAAGGCCTTAGGGGGGAAAGGGGGAAATGATCTCAACAGGGAAAGGGGGGCAAAGATCTTAGAGGGGAAGGGGGGCAAGGGGAGAATTCCAAAGGGACGCAAATACGAAAGCAGGCCTGTAATGTCGGCGGCCTGAGCCGGAGGCGTTAAAATAGGGCATGTGTCAAAATCGGTGGACCCTCAAAGTGGGCGGATTCCTTTTTCCCGAAGGCATCGCGAAGGGTTCTTCCGTGCGGAGCCCTTGGACAAGTTACACAGAGCCAAGTTGCACAAAGCCAAGTTACATAGAGCCAAGTTACATAGAGCCAAGTTACATAGAGCCAAGTTACATAGAGCCAAGTTACATAGAGCCAAGTTACATAGAGCCAAGTTACATAGAGCCAAGTTACATAGAGCCAAGTTACATAGAGCCAAGTTACATAGAGCCAAGTTACATAGAGCCAAGTTACATAGAGCCAAGTTACCAAGTTACATAGAGCCAAGTTACATAGAGCCAAGTTACATAGAGCCAAGTTACATAGAGCCAAGTTACATAGAGCCAAGTTACATAGAGCCAAGTTACATAGAGCCAAGTTACATAGAGCCAAGTTACATAGAGCCAAGTTACATAGAGCCAAGTTCAAGTTACATAGAGCCAAGTTACATAGAGCCAAGTTACATAGAGCCAAGTTACATAGAGCCAAGTTACATAGAGCCAAGTTACATTAGAGCCAAGTTACATAGAGCTAAGTTACATAGAGCCAAGTTACATAGAGCCAAGTTGCATAGAGCCAAGTGGCGCAGAGCCAAGTGACACAGAGCCAGGTGGCACGGAGCCAAGGTTAGGTAGAGCTTGCATAGAGCTTCGGCGTAAGCAGCTATGTAAGTTAGTTTAGGTTTCTAAGGCGCCGGGGCGGGAGTTTGATCGTCGCTCGGGATTGCGACCCTCTGCGGAGATTCGCGTGGTCGAGGTCAAAAAATTACGATTTCTGCGGTACGCGCGCGACCCTCTGCGGAGATTCGCGTGGTCGAGGATCAAAAACTGTGGACTTTTTTACGATTTCTGCGGTGCGCGCGACCCTCTGCGGAGATTCGCGTGGTTGCGCGCGCGACCCTCTGCGGAGATTCGCGTGGTCGAGGTTCAAAAACTCCCTCTGCGGAGATCGTGCGCGTCGAAGCGCTCTCGCTGTGGCGCCGTGCGAATTTGTCTTAGTCTCGGCGAACCCTCTGCGGAGATTGTGCGTGTCGAAGCGCTCTCGCTGTGGCGCCGTGCAATTTTCTTGCTCGCGAAACGGCCTTTGGAAGTTGTCTCGTGGTTTGCGCGCCTGCTTTCGCAATCCCGCGGTCGCGGGTTCGATTCCCCCCTGGTCCGCGGCAGCTCCGGCTTGAAAATCGCAGCTTTTAAGTACAAACGTAGTACGCGGAGCACACCTCCGCAGCTCCGGCTTGAAAATCGCAACGTAGTACGCGGACCGTACTCCTGCAGCTCCGGCTGGAAAATCGCAACTTTTAAGTACAGACGTAGTATGCGGAGCGTGCTCCCGCAGCTCAGGCTGGAAAATCGCAACTTTTAAGTACAAACGTAGTACGCGGAGCACACCCCCGCAGCTCCGGCTGGAAAATCGCAACTTTTAAGTACCAAAAATAGTACGCGAAGTACATTCCGAGCAACTTGTGCAGAGTCACTTGCGCAGAGCAACTTGCGCAGAGCACATGCGCAAAGCGCTTGCACGGAGCAACTGGCGCAGAGCACTTGCGCAGAGCAACTTGCTCAGAACACTTGCGCAGAGCAACTTGCACAGAGCACATGCGCAAAGGGCTTGCACGGAGCAACTGGCGCAGAGCAACTTGCACAGACCAACTTGCACAAAGCACATGCGCAAAGCGCTTGCGCGGAGCAACTGGCGCAGAGCACTTGCGCAAAGCAACTTGCTCAGAGCACTTGCGCAGAGCAACTTGCACAGAGCACTTGCGTGCAGCAGCGTGCAGCAGCTTGCAGAGAGCAACTTGCGCGCAGCAGCCTGGAACAATGCAGCTTGCGCAGACCACTTTCGTGAGAAATCGCGCGGCGCAGTTCGAGAGGAAAGTAGGATGATGAGATGGAGCTCTCATGTGACCATACACACTGAGCATCGCCGCGCGCAGACACGCTCGCCGCAGCGATGTAAAAAGGTGTCTCCGCGGCTGGATGAGCGCCTGTGGAAAATGCTTTCGGGCCAATCGTCCTCTAGTGTTCAGCTTCCCTCTGATTGGTGGTTTGGATTGATGGCTTGGTGGTCAAGGAAGGGTTTCCCATCTACCCTCTACAAGAACCAAAATTTCAAATCCAATCCAAACCATCAATTACGGGTTGCCTGAATTGTTTCCCTTTACAATCACCCCCCTGAGGCCAAACAAGTGCACCTCAAATGCCAAGGCATAGGATTCTCAAAGTCGAAGCCAGGGACCAACCAGTTGGGTGTTTTGCGTGTCTGCTTGAAGGAACCATGAGAGGAGTTTTCAAGCTAGTCTTAATTGAACCCCTCACCAATAACAAACGAGTCCCTTACAGGTGATTCCTCCACAAAACAAGCCCCTTTTCAGTTTAATAGGAGAGACAAACTGGAACATCGCTAATGGATCCGAATCCCTATTCTTATGCAACAAATGTTTCCGATTGTCTTAGGCTTAAAGGTCAGCAGATTCCCGGTCCCACGCGCCTGCTGCAAGGCACTCTGTGTGAGCCCCCTCCTGCACGTTGCCGAATCCCTCAACTTCTCATGTTCCGAAAAACTGATCAAGTCTCCAAAATGAATCCCTTCCCAGAGCTTGGCCTATGGGCTGGAACTAAGTGCTGGTCTTCGGCTCAAGCAAGAGGCATGTCTACAAGCTTTGGGAGAGGCGCGAGGACTTTATTGAATCACCGCACCAATCAATTCTCCACGGAACTATGTATGGAAATTGGATTTGCCTCCGTTTTGCCAGCGAGAACAATAAATTATTCCCAACAAAGTGACTCGCGTAAGTCATTGAGTTCTGATGTCAGCCTGCCCCTTTAGAAATAATCCCGGTGTTTGCTTTTAGAGGCATGGATAGGAGCAACATCAGCACATGTTCACAAACAAACCAACACACAAACACACACAGACACACAAACACACACACACAGACACACACACACACACAATCAGACACAGAGAGACGACAGAGACAACAAAGAGCGGAGACACACAGAGACACACAGTCACAGAGAGAGAGAGAGAGAGAGCAAGAGACACAGACGCACAAACACACAGAGACAGAGAGACAGAGAGAAAGAGAGACAGAGAGACACAGACACGCAAACACACAGACACACAAGCACACAACCACACCCACAAACACACAAACACACGCTCACACAACAAAGCCACAAAACCGCAACACGGCAAAACCACAAAAACCAACAAATACAAACACACGCGCACACACACACACAACGACACACACACACACACAAGCAAACCCAAAGCTGGCCGTCCTGTTTGAGGATCTCTCCTTCTTGGAGGGTCTAATTAAAGGGAAACAAAGGGACATTCAGTTTGAGGGATCCCGCATTTTAAGACAAACACCTTCTCCCTCATCCCTCTGCAAAATTCACCCAACGGACGCTCACTCTGAATTTGCGCCAAAGAGAATGCTTGAAATCCAAAAGATGGACATATGCAAATGCTGAGTTGAGATAAACCGACCAAAATATATAAGGGCTCGAAATCTGAATATCGATCCATCGATACATCTCGCGCTTTCTTCCAAGGCGCAGCCGCCAGGCGAATTCCCAGCAGGTTGGTCAGAGAGCTTTGCTGTCGGATCGAGGTGCAGTTCAAAGACCATCCGTGCCAAGTCACTGCATCCACTGAATCAGAATCCGAACGAATCAGGTCTCTGAGCACTTGCAACCGAAAAGGGAGTGTAAGGGTCTCATTTGAAAAACAGGAGCAAGAATTATACAAACTGTCATGAGGCTAGGTGATGGAACTCTATCACGTGGCAAATGTCCTAGCTGGGGTCGTTCACTTTTATTCGCCAGAAAGCTCTGAATGGTAGACCGGAACACACCCATCTTCTTTGAGGTCCACGCGAACTGCACCCACCACATCCAATTTATGATTTAGGTGTGCTACATACCCGTTGGACCCTAAAAGGCTTGCTGCTCATACATCCTCTCCCACAAGGGTACGCCTTTCTACAAAGTCGGCATCAGCAAGCCAAGGAATGGGTTGAACAAGGATACGTGCCACTCTTACCGAGTCTCAACTAGGGGGTCTGGGGAAAAGCAATCCGAAGCAACTGCCCGGCAGCACATATCTAAACAAACACAGGCCGGAAACACATATCGAGACAAAAGGGTGAACAAATATCCACGCCAGTTTGGTGTCCTTTTGGAAAAGAGTTCTGCAAATCCTTGGGCTTTTGATCGCACCCAACTCCGACAGGGTGAAACAGCTGCGCCGCTCAGGTTGCTCACCTCCACCAAAAAGAACGCATTCGTGCGTGTTATTGTAGACGGACACCAAAGTCTATCGGTACAATACTTGAGGTGGCTTTAAAGGGAAACACAAAACACATATCTTCCCAAGGTACAGGTGTTTCACCGGGTGAAACGAAACGGGTCAAGCAAAACAAGAACTCCTCTTTGTGGGGGCGGGGTCAATTAAGCATGCCCCTCTGATACCAACGTTCGAACCAGACACCCTGTCAAACCAGGCACTCACTTCCGTGCATTGCACAGGAAAAGTGTGGACTTGAAAACGCTTCAGAAGATCTCCCCAAGATCTCCCCAAGTAGCTCGAGCGCTTGCTTCTCAACATGGCTCAAATTCCTAGTTGCAAACCATAGTATTCAATGTTTCTACTATCATGGTATGTGTTTCGGCCGACTACCCTACCTACAAATATTATTCTAATTCCAAAAGCTGAATTAAGAATTGGATCCCCCAAATCCCTTGTCATGGCTTGAGCTCCTTATACCCCCGGATCGGTCGCCATGGTCATACATAGGCAGGCGACCAACCCCATGAAGCCAGGAGCTAAGGCAGCTGCCTGGACTCCGCCCGCCGCTCTTTGGAGACCTGAGGCATGGTTCGGTGGTGTTTCAGAGGTTGGACCCCCTCCAAAGGATGGAGATCAGTTGTCCTTTTGGGGTTTCCCCCCCTCTACAGATTCCGGAGGATCTAGTAGTTGCATGGTCACGCACTTATATATATATATATACACATACAATAGACATATATATATATATATCTACATATCGATTTATTATTTATTTGTTTACTTATTGGGTGTACGAAGAGTAAATCAACATGATTCCAACCATCTGGGAGGAAACCCCCGTTTAACATTCGAGCCCCTTTTAAATTACGTAGATGAGACGGCAAGCTGTTGAAACCCACGCTCTACTTCTTTTAGGTATGACACCCTGCGGCCCAGCTGGGGTCCACCCATGGCATTCGTGGAAACCGAGCTGAAGGGGTTTGCTTCCAAGGCTTCGGCTGAGTTCAGCTGGATGAATCTGTGAAATGCTTTACTTCACTGCGTGGCTGGTTAGTAAGTTGAGAGAAAGGGAAAGCACAAAGTGTCGCGTCTGTCCTTGGCAACAAGAGCAAAGCTTCCGAATCCTCCGCATCTGAGCCCTGACATAATGATTCAACGAAATCCCATGTTGGCACCCCTGACTTAGTTGCTTAGCATGGCTTTTAGATCGGATTGCTGCTGAGGTGTCAACACTAGCCGATGGGCGTGTGGTCATACGGCCCTTGTGCTAGCAATCGACAGCTTTCCTGGCCTCGGCATAGAGGGCGAGGTACTCTGCCAAATACCCCACCTCAGCAGTGGGAAGTAAACCTTTCAAATAGGTCAAAGCAAACCTACAAGCATCTTGCAGAACCCTGTTCTTCATGGCTTCAAGGGCTTCTGACACCTTGCTGTCTGACGTCTCCAGCTCGTTTCAACCCTGCAAGATGCCCGCAAGGATTCGTGTCAGTCGTTACCATCGCTTTGCGGTGCCCTGCTCCGATTGTCAAATGGAGCATCAGTTGATTCACGCTGGCGCTCACAGGTGACAACATTGGCCCCCCCCTCGCAAAAAAGGGAACGACCAACATATGCACTCCTGACAGTGAGTGGGACTGCAGAGTGCGAGCCACCTGCTTCTGCGGTGGAACCATCCTATGCTTTACCTTGAAAATGAGAAACTTCAGGGTGGCCCCTTCAAGCCTTTTTGCCAGCCTCGTTTTCTGTCCCGAGAGCACCTCCCAAGGTCCCAATGGCTGGGAGATATCGGTCGAACACCTGGCAGGTCCAGTTGGGAGGTTCCGACGGCCGCGCGGCAAATACCTTGCCACATTCGTGCCGTGCTTCAAGCCACTTAATTCAAACCTTGTTGGTATGGCTCCGTGGGTCACGTGGTTCTGTTGAGGTCCTTTGTTGGTTGTCTTTACAGGGAAGCCATCGCCTTCCTATTCACCGATTCGTCGTACCTTCTTCATTGTAGATGGCGTTTACAGGGAAGCTAAGGGTCAAAACCAATTTTGGGGTTCCTAGTTGGATGCGTGTTTTTGTTGTTAGTACCTTGTTCAACTTGCTTCAACAGGAAACCAAAAGGAACACCGAAGCCCAACTCCCTATTTTTCGGCAGACCCAGTTTGAGAACCGACTTGGGTGTTTCTTTCTAAACCACCCAAAATGCGTGGCTTCCTTTTGGATTTCCCTTCACAACCGGCCAAGAAGGGTACCCTCAATTAAAAAAACACGCATCCAATTTGCCGCCAGATCGACCCGCTCGGTGACTGGCGGGATCCTCCGGCTGCTCGTGGCAGACTTCCACCAGCGCTCCGGTCAACGCAGGTACCTCGAGGGGCGACCCCCCAGCGGCCCGAAAGGTACCGGAACCCTCTCATATGACCTCAAATGGACGTGTTTTCTTTTTTGGAGGACCTCAAAATTGGCGGTGGTCCTTTTCCTTTTCAACCGACCTAAAGAGTCCCTGAAAAAAGAACACACGAATTCCGTGCCCCAAAAGTGGGATGCTCAAGAGTGTTCGAAAGCTGTGACTGGCATGGTGCATGCGATCGGAATCCATTTGCTGTAAACCTGTTTAGGCTCCTCTGACAGCCGAAAGGTAGAAAAAGGTGCTGTTGTTTTTTCTTCATATGAACATGTTTAGTTCATAGAAAACGGGAACCCTGCTTGGGTTGAGCAGTTCTTGTTGAGTTTTGAACCCACCAAACCAAAAGGAGTGAGTAAGTGGATTCCTCTCAAGAACTGGGCCGATCCCAAAGTGTGATCTATGCATGGTAAACTGGCCATCCATTTCTTGTTGTTCCCTAGCCAGCCCAAGTACCACCGATGGACCGAGTCATAAAACGAATCCCACGCAACGACACTGAAAGGGGGTCAGGATTCCTCCAAAAAGTGCAAGCAAGGTCGATGATACCCTGTGCCTGCAAAGGGACCAAAGGCAACTACTCCAATTCTCGAAATCTCGACCCCGGTCATTGACATTGCGCCACCTTGCGAATGCTCAGCATGTGCTCCAAGATAGGCCGTGCAAGTCAATCAAGTAGAAGTTGCTTGCTTCAGTGAAGGGTAGACTCTGATCACCTTCTTGACAGGAACTGCATGAACTGCTCCGCATTCTGCAGCTGTCAGCAGTACTCTGGGTTGACCCGTTTGCCGAACACTTGTGAGCTAAGCACTCTGTGGTTCACTTTACGAGCCTCGAAGAACCTGACTATATATCTGGATACCTGCCAAAACACCACTTGTTCACACTACCCGCATATCCAAGTCGCTTTAACTTGCGCTGCGCCTCTGACTACCCCCCCCCTTCCTGATATAGTGCAAATCGCGGAAACAAGAGGTCTTTTGGAGTGCCAACATGGAACAGGCAATCAACACTGAGGTACAGCTCTCTGCTTGCTACGGGTTGATAAATTCGCTCAGGAAGTTCCTGCCTTCTCTTTAGCAACACCCACAGAACTGGCACTGTTCAATCAGCTGTCAGAGGGACCCTCGTCTTTCCCCTGGTCTTGCAAAGAAGGCAGGAAACCCTCCAATTCTTAGACTCCAGCCCATAGTTGAGGTCAACCCGGTTTTGATGGTACGTAGAAGGCAAAAGGGACCTCCCTTATTTTTGGGGTTCCAGGACTCATTTGACTCAATTTGGAGACAAAGTCCTTTGTGATGCCCTTTTTGCCGTTGTTGAAAGGCGGACCCAAGCTGAAACCACGCCCATTTCGGTGGGTTTCCGAAACCCATTTGGCCATAGGATTCCATGGGCCAATTCGATCAACTGGCGCACCACGAACTTCATGAGATAAAGCCTCAAAGGCTCTGAGTGCTTCTCCAGGCGAGCCTCAGTCGGTGCCTCTCGGGATTCTAACCAAAGCAGTGTGAGGTTACCCTCCCATCCATTAACATGGAACCTGACTTTCGCGGGGGTGCTGGTTTGGACCATTTTTCTCTTAAAGGGATCCATGTTAATTGCTGGGAGGGTAGTATGATGGCTGCTTATAAGTTGCATCATGTAAATTGACTCTACCGCTCGCTTGTCTGTACAGCAATCGGGGATCCTGGAAGACCGCTAGCAGGAGAGTGCCCAAATGAGCTTCCGACCAACTCCTCCTTCTTCACGTGTTCCTTGGCGCCGAACCGGGCCAAAAAGGGAACCCTTCCCATTCAGCATGACCAACTTTGAGATCAAAATAAACGAAACTTACGATGTTCGCATCTTTGGCCACAGAAAAAAAGCAACGACTATGAACCAAAGCCCTTAGGGAGCTGTTCTTCGGAAACAGCAACCCATTGACAAGTCCTCATAAACAAAGATTGCATTGTGCCAAGCAAGGATTTGCAAGGGGAAAACTTCTGTTTAGATCCACAACACGCATATTTAGTCGCCTAGTACGTGCAGCAATACACGCATTCCTGGGTGCCTTCCTCCCAGTCTCGCAGTCTCGCGACCGCTGGCGGCATTGGCTGAGCCAAACTAGAAACTTCCTTCAGCGAAGTCGTGGGGCCCGCGCAGTACGCCAGTCGAAAAACTGATTGGCCTCCCCTCCAGCTCTTCAGCCGCTGACGCGTCAGCTACCAAAGGATTTGCACCTCTGTTTGGTGCCTTTTTGCGGGGATCCCCAGTGAGCGCGATAGCCCATAGCACCTCACTGTCATATGCCCGGATACTGGCACGTTGGCCTCAAGGCCCCCAGACGCAACACAAATTGCCCCGGCATTTATGGCTTCTCCCGCATGGCAAGTTCCGAGACCAATCCGGACACGATGGCTTGATATTGTGCCGCTATTGATATGGCGCAGCCGTCCAGGGCCAATCCGGACACGATGACCCAAAGCTTAAATGTGGTGCAGCCGGCACAGATTGTGCCGCTTCACCGGTCTTGCTCACTGCTCGGAAACTATAGAGCGACCCCAAAGCCACGGGGGACAAAGCGCGAAATGCCGCCACTGGAAGGGCGGTTGCGTCTATTGAGCGAGCGCTCCACACCCGGCCAGCGGTGTGTGAGCTGCCGCCTGACCACACTGCGCAGCAGCCCATGGGTAGAGCGAAACACTCGCGATAAGGAAACCACATACAAATCAATGAGTGCATTCAATACCACCAAGAGAAACGCCGAGCAGGAAGCAAACCCGATCAACAACAACACAGAACAATCCAGAGAATTGAAAGGAATCATGGTTGAAAAGAAGGAGGAACCAACCTCTGGAAGAATGCGACATGGAAAACGATGTGTGCAGGGTCCCTTTTGGGATTTGCTTTTGTGGACGGGAGGGTATCCCAAGTATGTTCGCAGACCTTGTTAAGCAGCATTCTAGCACTTGTTCGGTTCTCGGGAATCTTGTTATCTTCATCTCTTTGTTGAGTAGTGAAATCGTTCCCTTTAAAACCAACAGGTTGGACAATGAACACATACTCATTCAGCAGGGAATGAGGGAATGAAACCCATACACCATGCCATGATATGCCATGTGGTTTCCTTTCAGGGAATTCCCAAACGGTTCATGACTCGGTCATTCCCTGCGAGAACGCTGTGGGAAATGGAATCCACTTCTGTGATACAACAGAAAGGCACACCCCCAAAGACTAACCCCCCACAAAAACAATCCCTTCAGAAGTGGGGGATCAACCCCGAGCGATCCACCACAACCCTGTTCCTAGGTCCTCCAGAGAGGCTAGAATAAGGGTACCCTTTTTCTCTGTAGTCTATTTTAGTAGGGGAACCCTCCCAACCAAAAAAGAAACGGTAAAAGGGCACCAATTGCTGGGGGACCTAGGTTCCCTATCGCAGCTGCGGCAGTGGCGCCACCCGCTGCTCCGCGCGTAGCTTCTCCTCATTGGGGGCTTCGTTGACCACCTCCTCCACCACAGACTCCACCTGACGGGTCGGTGTTCTTTGGGGGGGGGTCTCAACATCGAGACGGTTTTGGATGGGCAGTAAAAAACACTAGGGAACCAACACATTTAGTTGGGATGTTGAGATACATTTGGGAGAACTATGTGGGAAAGGGGGACCAAAAAGACGCAGGAACGTGGGTGCTTACCATGTGCACTGGTGTTGACTGATTTGAGTTGATTGGCCAAGACCAAGAAGTCTAAACTTTGGGTTTGCCACATTTTGGCCCAGGGAGAGAGTTGGGGGGGGCTCCGGAAGTGTTGAAATCTTGACAAGAAATTGGCTGAACTGGGTGTCCAAACGCGAGCATAGCTAGCAAACTGCCCTCGCTGAGGGACGGGCACCCCCTAAAACCTCCGAAATAGGAGATGCTGGGGGGATCTTGCTACCAAATTGTCCAAACCCGGATTCGGGTCCCAGAAGCCTCTGAATTGGAAGGGGGAGATGGGTGCACTTCAAAGGTAGAATCAAGGAATCCCGAAAGGTGCCTGCAAGTGTCATTTTGTCTGCGATTGCGGGACGCGTGTCCAACATCTCCCAATCTTGGCGAGGGGGGGCAGGAGGCTGAGTTTTGGGGGATGACTCAAAAAGTAGGAATCTGCCCAAGTTCAAAATGCAATAACTTGAATTCAGGAAAATGTCGGGAAAAGGGCGGCATAAATCCGATGAAAGCCTTTCGTTATGAAGCAGAACCAAAAGAAGGCCATGTTTTCAGGGTCCCCAAAACTTGGAAACAGTAGCCCTAGGGTTCGACAGTTCGACACAAACAATAGTTGACCCAATTAGGATGAACACAACTCCAAAATTAAGCAATGGTGGTTACTTGAACTCCATTACTTTCAGCTTCCTTGTGTCTTGCCTTTTCTTTTTTCATTTCTTCGTGTGTTCAGCCGATCTCAAAACCCCCCCCGCCATCCCCCGCTCCCGTCCCCGCCCATGGTCGATCCCATCCTTGGACGGCTCGGGGGACTCCACCGTGGGAGCCAGAAAGTTGAAGACGGGGCGCCGCCCCTGAAACGAGCGGACGCGGAAACGCCGGAAAGCGCTCCTTACATCACAGATGTCCCACGCACGAGCCACTCCAAAACACCCAAACCAAACGGAAACACGAGCCGAAGCACAAGTGTTCGGTTTTCTCAAAGATGACTTCTTGGACTAGAGGACGTGAGGTCATGCAACAAGTTGCCGCAACTAGAATTTGGGCCATGCTAAATAAATATACACTGCGTATCACTACAGCATGGCCTGGAACAGTGAACGACACTTCATACTATGGCATGCACAAGAGCAACACATACAGCGAGCAAGCGCCAAACACATACAAGCCACATATAATCACGCGAGCCACTGACACCACGGAACAAAAATTAGGCAATGCGCAAGACGATTGGCACCGCCTGAGTACCTGAAACGAGACATTAAATCAATCGAGGATCACCCCCATCCGCGAGCCTTCCCCAGGGTCTCATGCCTTCTAGAAACAGCAAAATGCGCGAGAACCCTGGGAAAGGACGGTGAACTCTACTCAGAGGCGCTTCATTTGTCACCTAAGTTCTGCAACACAGGGCTTTCTCATTTTGAGAAGGCACGCTTTTCTGGGGGAGCCCGCAAAATCCAGAGGATGCGCTTCCAGAGTCCTGAATCAAGGGCTGCTTGCAAGGCTCCCAGCTGCACCGTAACAGTCAGTCGTGCCGCGTTGAAGACCCATGCATCTAGCATTGACTTGGTTGCCCAGAGCCGAGGAAAACCCGCCATCTCGCTTTTCTGTGTTGTCTTAGCGGGGGACAGGTGATTTTGAAGAGGAACCGCGCAATAAAAAGCTGAATAAAGGGTAGAATCCAGCGGGCAACTGGCTAGCTTGCGACTGCACACTCTTGGTTCCTGAGCATGACTCAGTCTCGCAATGTCCAGTCCTATGCATTCACCCTTTGGTGGACATCGTTTGGATGGCGATTAATCTTCACTTGAGGATGGTCCAAGCAATGAAATGTATAGCCTCATCGGGCATACTAGAACTGGCCTCGGCGCTGTACTAAAGTACTGCTCAAATAGTGGCAAAATGAGGGGGACCTGCGCTCAGAATGCGACACAGCACATCGTTTATAAGCCAACGATTTGAACAAATATTGATCTCAACAGACTCCAACATGTTCGGCCGATTCGCAAAGTGGCAGCCATGTGCAAGGAAAATCCACATCACGAAACCAAACCAATGTTAGCTGCCCTATCCGTTTCCCCCGATTCGACCAACACCACCACCCCCCCGCCCTCCTGCCCCCCGAGTCAGCGAGAGGCGCCTCCAAAGCTGAGGAGACCTTGGCAGTGGCGCCCTCTAGCCAGGACCAGCTGCTGGATCTCGGCGCGGGGATCCGTGCGAAGAAACACGAATGGCGGCAGCCCGTTTGGCCTTCCTGTAAACCAACCAAAGGACACACCCTCATTTTTGTTGAGTCAAATTTGGGTGATTTCAAAGGGAAACCGCGAAAACAACAATTTTAGGTCGCCATACAGAAGACTCAAAGGAAAATCAGACAGTGCGACAGCCCACCACTGTGGGCAGGATTTTTGGCCATGACCAAGAAACCTGGACCTTCAAGGTGAAGCTCTTGGAGCAAATGGAACACTGGTCCGTAGCGGAACTCCGAAGGGCTACAATCCATGCTATGCAACCCTCTTGGGGTATAGGCACCGTTGGGCTTTGGCGAGATTGGGTGGCAAACCAAAAGTATGGGCTATCAGACATGTCATCGTCCGTTTACGTCTGCCCGTTTTGCGTGTTCTCAGGAAACCAGAAGAAACCCCGCCGTTTTTGGATGCGATCGGGATGGAACTAGCTGCTCCCAAGCTAGCATGTCCCGAGTGTACCAAGCTGGGCATAATGGGAATCTAAGGCCCTTGGGGCACCTCCCAAGAGCTTGCGTCAATGTTTCTTGGGGTTGGCATTGGATCCTTAGAAACTGCAGCTTCAGGTCCGGCGGGGATTCCCGTGAAAAGGATGTCAACATCTCATTTCCCGGATGCAACATGTATCGTTGAAGTAAGGACCTTTTGGACATGTCAACCATGGAGGATGTGCCCCCAATCAAGTTCAACATTTGTAAAATGCCTAAATCATTGGAACGGGCTTGTGGACGTTACAATCAAGTTCAGTCATCACAGGCTATGGCGGTTGATCAAAAAGTTCTTTACCTGGGGTGACCATTGGGGAAAGCTACTAAACACATGATATTTCCGACTAAATGGCAAAGATACCCATGCTCATTTGGCCAGGAATATTGATCAACCCCTATAAGTGTAATTTTGCCTCTCGCTTGATTCGGTTTCTTGGCCCCCGGCGCAAGAACCACCAGGTCACTCTCATCCAGGGGCGGCACTTCCCGCTCCTCCTGTCGGGTGCGTGGGCCCAAACTGAGCGTTGGCCATGCAAAAGAAGGGGAACCACTCCCTCAGACTGACAGCCGGAAGCTCCCCCAATTGGCCTGTAAATGGAACCAAGTCTTCCAAAGGGGTTCGTGTGGGAGCCTCCAACGGCTCTGTGAAACATCTAAGGTAGAAGGGTCGGCGAGCAAAGGCACAAAACAAAGGACATGCCTGTTTGTTTAAGGGTCAAAACAGTAGACTTTGGCAGGTTGGTAACATTTTTCTATGACTTTGACTTTGAATAGTTGGTGGCTTCATCAAGCGTGCCCCCATTTGGCTTCAGTTTCCTCTGGGTATCCTCACAAGCACACGCACCCAAATCAAACCCCGCCTCTACTGGACTTACTCTGGATGCAAAATGCCAGCACAGTTGAATGCAGGGAGGCCCCAGGCGCATCTTAATCTGCAGGATGTATCAATCCGGGGTCGACATTGCATGTCAGAAACGGAATCCCTGCTTGACATGGTGGTCATGAACCTGCAATGTGTGATTCTTTCAAAAAGGGGAACATCTTACATCGTCCAAATCTTCCGGGGTGCAAATTTCTTCACCATCCCCCCCCCCCCAAACATGCCCACTTCCATGTGTTTGACGTCGACAGTTTGATCCACTGGTTTGTTAGTGACAAGGTGCACTCTACCAAGGGTGCCCTTAAGGGCATGGCCACATGATCAGCAACAAAAACACCCTTGTGACCAACCCAACAACTACATTGTCCCTGCTTCGGGGAAGCTTACACCCTTCTGGCAAAATCGACAGAACATGACATGCTCCATGCTCCCCCCTCGGTGTTCCTTTGAGAACAACCTCTGCACTGGTTCATCAACCACCGGAGCCCGAAACTGACATCCACAAGGCTCCAAAAAATGTGGAAACCTTGTGGATGGAGGGAAGCCACAAGCCAATCATATTCCTCGGTGAATGTTCACCCCCAAACCGAACCTAGGATTTCCCTCTGTTCCATAGTTCCCCGCTTCAGCTTCTGCTTTGCGCAGGCGCCAGCCGAAATGAGGCGTTCCAAGTTACTCAACCCCGGTGGAAAAAAAAAGGAACTCGTTTTTGGGGGTTCGAAGCCTTTTGTAGGGGGAACCGAGTCGGTGAACCTCACCAATCAAGTTGGGTGGCTGGGGGATGAATCGATGCACTGGGGAGTCTGCCTCACAGCAGCCAACTGAGTCAACTTGATAAACAAGTCTACCCCAAAACGTATTCTCAGAATCCAGGCAGATATGTATGATCGGGACGGTCCCTTCGCCTTTGGGTGAAAAGATGGCAGAATTCCTCCCTGTTGATTTCATCCCCTGGCACCAGGCAATTGCCTCGGGTTCTGGTTGACTCGAAACTTCACGGCTCCTCCTCTGCCGCCTTCACATCCGCCTCGTGCTTTTGCCTCTCCGCCTGACAAGGGGCACCCAGCTCGAACAGCCACAAAGGGGATGCCATTCTCGGAAGAGTTTCCATTCGCCACACCTGCAATGTGAACTTCGAATTCATCAGAAGGTCGAAATTCCGCATCAACAATACGAACCACCCATGATTACTACCTTATTATAGTCGTGCGGATGAATCCAAAAACAGCCAGCTCAGTCTCCATCCATCGCATCGGACCTATGCCATCGCCAAGTCACTCGGATAGAAAACGAAATGGAACCCATTTTTGGGGTTGACCATGTCTGGTGGCTTCGGAACCCGCCAAACAGAAATTGGCCAACTGGCAGTTGGTTCTTCCTCTCGGACGAGCTTTCGCCTTCTGGCAAGCAGAATCTCAAGAATGGGAGAGTCACCCCCGCGATTGATTTCTGGGCAAATCCTAGGGCCTTTCCCCCACCCACCGAAGGGGTTCTGATCGGAGGCTTCTGAGCACGATTGTGGGTGGGTAAAGCCCTTAGTGTCTCGATCATTAGTACGATTTGTTGTTCGTAGTTTTCAGGAAAGCAAGGACCCCGTTCCCAAATCAAGTCATTGTTGGTGTGTTGTGCTTGCAATGTATGTCAATGTACTGCATTTATTGTACCCTCCCACCGACCAAAATCAGGAAAGTAGTCTCTCTCCTGGAGTCTGTGCACTTGCATGTTAATTTTGGAGAGTAAAAAACAGGTAAAGCATCATCTTGCTGGTTCTCAGCAGGGAATGAGTTGGAATGACCCCTGCAAACCATCCCCTCGGTTTCCATTAAGGGAATCACTAGGTTCATCCCTGCTGAGCACCAGCAAAACATGCGTATCCGCCTTCGTCCTCAAAGCCGACCGCCGCGAAGCGAGCGGCTCGCGCTGGCACCTCCGCCGCAAGGTCCGCGCTCACGGTGACAGGCTCAGCGCCCATCTTGCCGAAGAGCTCCGGCAGCGCGTCCTTGTCCTGAGTTTGGAGCCATGGGGTGGTTTTTCAGAGGTGCCCTGTTTGAGTGGGTTAGGGAGGCGAAAGGAGAACCACCATTTGTGGGGTGCCATTCTCATTTATGGAAAGACCAGACAGTCCACGAGAATTCATCTGAGTTTGAAGACACCCATCCCTCCACGGACCAAAGTGACGAGTTGAATCCCTAGCTTCAGCAGGAAGTGAGCATTGAGGTCCCAGTTTCCACGTGTCTCCGGAGATCTCCCGTCACTCCCCAGGGGTGACGTCGAGAGCATGCTCAGGGAGGTGTGCAGTTTATGTGCCCTGGGCAGAAAGGACACTGCCTTCACACAAGCCCGAGGGCCCTCAGAATTGGAACCCCCGCCCCCAAAAGAAGGGTTAAAAGGGAAACCCCGCACAAAAGGCACCATAGGTTTGGGCAATCTTCACACCTCACCCTGAAACCCTTGGATGCCCTTCGATTTGAGAGACACCCACCCCACATTGGTTTGGTCTTACCCTGCAAAACGGTAAGCTATCTTATTATAGCTTTCTTTCTTCCTTTCTTTCTTGCTTTCTTTCTTTCTTTCTTTCTTTCTTTCTTCCCTTGCCACAATGCACGCAAAACTGCTTTCTGGCTAGTGGGAGAATGGTCAATCTCCAGAAAGCAAAAGGGAAATGCAGGGACCCAGGGAAAAGTTTTGGTGGGAGCCAAGCTGGATGTTTTCAGTTGCCGAAAAGCGGTCAACCCGGACCCTTCTTTCTTTGTCGGAGCCAGGCAGGAGTGGTTGCAATTGCCACTCGTCTGAATATGTCTAAGCCATCATGATTGAGCCGTTCAAAGCTCCATGGCGGCTTCGTCAAACCAACTTTGCTCAATCCTGATCACAAGGAGTACTCTTCCGGAATGTGTTGGGCAAAGCCATTTCTCAACTTCTGAGCAGGTTTAGCCCCCAATGTCTCGAGTTTTGCCACGCAACATTTTATGTGGGGCTAGCACGAACAAAAGGGAAAAGGATGCCACAAAACTCAAGGAACCCTCTGGCAATCGATTCGTAATCCGACATCCTGGCCTTCTTCCACTGGTCCATGGTGGCTACAAACTCCTGAAAGGATCCGGCTTTCGGCTTGCAAATGCTGGGATTGGCCGTCCGAGCAAATCCGCAGTTTCACATGTTTCACCGTGCATTTGACAACACATGTGGCATCCTCCTGTGTACCACTTCAAAGAACAAAAATCGTCTTAATATCTTTTTGGCGCGTACAGCACAAGCCAGACAAACTGAAAATGAGGACCCTCTGGTGCAAATCCTGTACATGGAGGATGTCCACCAAACAAGTTGGAGGCTTGTCTGGCATTTGGGCTGTTGCTTCCCAAATGCGCTCAGGTTTCGGTAGGCTTTGCCCTTTGCATATGTCAAGCTCTTTGCCAGGGATAAATCAATGCTCTTAAACATAAACTCATCCACTTAGGCCCAAAATATGGCTCCCTCGAAAACTTGAGAGCCATCCCACCCCAATAGGGAAACCACACCCAGGCTAAGAAGGATGGCTCTTGTTGCAAACGAGGCTGGGTTCTCGGACCATCTTACCTTAAGTAAAGTCTGTGCAGTTCAAGCTGTGAGGAAATCAAAACCAAACAAGCGCCATAGTCTTGGCTCGTTGACCCCCAAGTTCAACCAGTGGGATATGTCACACATCTCTAGCTCCAAATATCCAGCAGGGTATGGCTGGAAGCCGCCAAGTCGAAGTAGGGAGCACCTCTGGGCTCCTCGGACTGTTTGAATGGCATCGGTTGTGCCGGATGCTGACTTGTGCCTGTCAACAAACAAGGTGAACCCGCGAACCTGCTACACATGACGTCCCTCTCCTCATGCCACCAAACTGCGACGATATCCTTCTTAAAAAGCTCAAAGTTCAGAGTTTCTCAGACTCCCAGCGATGAATTATTTCACCCTGCCGAAAAGAACAACGCAACACTTGAGCAAACCTATCACAAGTCATATGTGTCATTTTGCTTTCTTGAGGGTACGTTTTCCCCCTTTTTCAAGGTTGGTTCAACAATTTGACCTAAGCCGGCCTTCTCCACGTAGGGCTTGCTCTCCGATGCATTAGCCCGAGCTTGGCAGACCTGTCGTGCGCAAGTTCGGGAGGGGGGGGGGCATCCTATTTATGTTGTTTCGTTTTGGTATTGGATGACATTTCCAGGAAAACCAACATGAAACGCATGGGCATAAGCGACGTGGCAACTCCCTGTCTCAAGTGCAATTCACCAAGCTGATTTGCTCCTAACAAGAACCCTCATGGGTGCGCGGCGCTCCAACGAATCATCACATTGTTCCCCAGGGCATATGGGCACAAACCAACCAGGCATCGTCTTAGCTATGTGAAAACCAGAGGACCCGTGCTGGGCCTCGCTGCCACGTGACTTTGGTAGAACGAAACGGCTATGTTTAGTGGGGGCACCCAAAGAAGAGATGTCTAGTTGAGCTTCTACAGTCGCAAAGGGCCGAAACGAGCCTGACACTTCATGTGATACCATATGATACCATAAAGCGGGCCCACCCTCTGGGACTACTTTGTCATGAGGGGAATTGTGAAATTGGTATCACAGAACACGGCCCTAGAACCGTAGAATGCCACTATTTCGGTGGGCATTAGACAGGATTCTATGGGATTCCTCCCGGAATTTCTTTCGCCACACGGCCTCCTCCGCGCTTTGCACCACCACCAGCAGATCCGGCGCCATGTGCTCCTTAAACTTTAAGTCGTCTAGGACGAGCTCCGCCTGCGACTTGGTGACCCAAAGGGGTGTTCAGGGGACCCCGTCTTTGGGTTGACGTTTTGCCCTGGCCCGTTTTTGGTTTCGGAATTCAAATGGGGGAAACGTGTGCCACTGACGAACTGCGGATGCTCAGTTATGAGAGGGCCCCCGCAGTAATGCCGAGGAAGTAGCGATTGATCCGAGATTGGAAAAGCTGTCCCTTCAAAAGGAAAAGGGTCCACTTAACACTTGTCTGCGCTGGAATTCCTGGCCTGTTTCCAACTTGGAAACCCAAGCCCACTGGGTTTGGCACCAAAAAGCCGGGCATGGGCAGTCAGAGTGGCTAAGTATAGCAAAATACCTCGCCCCATAGACAATAAACCAGCTGAGAGATACACGAGTTGGAAGCTCCAGGGGTACCGTTTCCGGCACTTATCACATTTCGCCTGTATCACAGCATGCAATAAGAACGCGCGGCGATCGACAGAATGGGAGTGCGACAGAATCCGTTGAACGGGTTGGGTATGTGAGCCAACAAAATATGCGGTTCTCATCAATGGGCATGCATGGGCGGAAATGGTGAGTCCCTCAGTTTTGGTGGGAAATCTCCCAATGCCCCTCAATCCCAGGCCAAAATCAACTAGAGTTTGTTTTGACCGGAGCTCCAAACACGACTACGAGCCCTGCGTCGCCCTCCGCCATTGGAGCCCTCGGAGCCTCCTTGCCCTTCTTGGGCGGCTCCGCTGGGACGGGCATGTCGGCAAAGAAGTTGACTGCCTCCTTCGTTTCTTTCTTTTGCTTATAAAATGCTCGCAGAGCAAATCAATCGGATCAGTGAGGTGGCAAACCAAAGCCGAATCTTCGAATATCAACCCCGTTTCGAGGCGTGGACTGACCCTGCGGAATGCCCTCGTGGTGGGGTTGCTCGAGGCCTTTTTGTGTTGCTGCAGTTACAGTTGACACTTGGAGACACTTGCGCGGGCTTCATGTCTCCCGAAGGAATCCCCACATTGTTGGAAGATTCAATGGAAAATATGCTAACTTACAAAGAAAAGGCTCAAGGTTCTACAAAAGAAAAGACAAGCCATGGAAAGACTAATTGCCACAAGCAAAAAAGACCCCATCTTAATACATACCCTCCTTGCCAATGTGGAGAGCCACGAGCAAAGGCTGTTGGGAAAACTATCAGGATCTTTGCCCTTGGAATTGATGCATAATGTCCACCTTCGATTAATAAACTACCGGTGACTAAAGTTAAGCAAACCCCAACACTGAATAAGCCCCTATATCCAAAAAAATGCTTTCCCCTATGTTCTTTTGACCACGCCTGACCCTATTTTGTTGGACCCAGCCCAGAAGTAACCAATTGTTGGGTGTCCATGTTCATGACGATTTCTGCATTTAACACCTTGTCAAATTTGGCATAACAATCAGCCAAGGGTCCTACCCTCCCAAAGTCATCTGCACCAAATGCGCCATGCCCGAAATAAAGCTAATGATCTGGGTCAATTTCTGGAAATGGATTCAAGTACAAGCACATTTCAAAAATAGTGTTGCCCCTTTTGAAGTGCACTGTCAAGCTTCCTGGAAGTTGACTGCAATACACAACCAAGTCAAAAGTAGCATTGCCAGACTTTTCCTGGCCTATTTCCACTTCTTATGGAGTCCAATTCAAAAATGTCACTTTGAGTACTAAACAGTTGAAAACAATCGAAATGTTGCCTTTGGGAAGTTGAAAGGGCCCTACATATCAGAGGTGGACATTATCCGGAGATCCGGCCCGCAATGGACATCTTCGTCTCCCAAGCTCAAAAAACCTATGTACCGTTCTTTCAAGGTTGAGACAACTCTTGATGTAGCAAGACACCGGACAAATATTAATTTGCAAACCGTCACGGAACCTCCGTCAACCAAATGGCTCTTTGGAGCAATGCAAGCCCAAGGCAGAACCAAACAATCAAGAGAAGGCTCACAATGCTAGTCCAACCAAAATAGTACAGCCAACCTTCCAAATAAATAAGCACTAAACCCAAGCGACCCACTGACCAAACAAGAAAAACACAAAACTAAAAACAAAAAAAACAAAGCAGCTTGAACACACACACACACACACACACACGCGGCAAGACCGGCAGGGTCTCGAACGGTCCATCACATCCTTGGACATGGCTGCTCCGCCCACCCCCGCCTCTGTCGTCATCGGGAAACCGCCAATGACCCAGCCCCGATGTAAGCCTCACGCCCAACAAACCGAGCGTTGACACCAAATCAATGGTCGCCGGGTTGATTTTGAAAAGCAATCCCAGGTGTTGATGTTGTTGGTGTTGTTGTTGTTGCTGCTGCTACTGCTGCTGTTGTTTGTGTCTTTTGTGATTGTTTGTTTGTTGGTTTGCTGGTCGGTTGGTCGGTTGGTGGGTCGGTCGGTCGGTCGGTTGGGAAATTGGCCGTTCTGTCTGCTTGTTTATTTGCTCGATTGCTTGTGTCTTTGTTCGTTAGTTAGTTATAGTTAGTCAGTTTGGTTGTTGTTGATTTGTTTCTGCAGCTGTTCTCCTTGTTGCATTTGTAATTGGGATGATAGGTGTAGTCGCGGCTGTAGTTGTAGTACCT
>CAUJNA010003512.1:195000-262500 GCA_963377175.1 Effrenium voratum | reverse complement strand
AAACAAGCAAAAAACATATAATATATACGTAAAAACAAATGGAAGGTGAACATCTGCCGGGAAGGCTGCACCATCCCGAGTTCCTTCGCCCAAGCTCGAGCGGGGCCTGGCTTCTCTGCCATGGCTGCTGCCATAACTTGCGCCAGCAAAGGTCCCGGCAGGGTGAAGGGCCCCTCGATCGCTCGGTGCCCCGTAAAATGATGCCAAGGTTGCTCCAAAGGCGTTGGCTCAAGGGTCTGTCTCCGCCCGAAAAACAAATCCAGGAAACCAAACGATCTTTCTACTCAGCGTTGGCGTTGGTCGTCTTGAGACCCCTTTTCGGGGTTCACTGCAGCATGATGCCAATATCTCATGGGTCCGTCCTCCTAGAAATGCGTAATTGCATAACATGAAATCATTGCCCCCCCCCCTGATAGGCATGACACATAGTCTCGTTTATAGACGAAACATAATTATGTCCTCCCTGACACCACGCTGAAGAACTTGCCAACTAGAACCCTACAGTAGATGTTCGTTGGAATCAAGTACAATCACCTTCAGCAACATGTCAAACGTCTCAATCCTTTGCCCATGTAGCACGCCAAAAGCGCTCATGTGTCATGTGTGACTTTTCCTTTGGGTCACCATGTTTGCGTTGATTCCTTGTGTTTATCCCGGAGTGGAATCGAGGGACTGGCAAGAACCATGCCGATTGGGTTTGCTTTTGGAATAATAACTTGAACAGCATATGGGCAGTCATGTTCTGGAGACTACCCTGCCTCCAACATCCCCATGTGGACAAATGCTGGCCAGGTGTTGTTTGTGTTCCAGCATCCGATCGAGCGTGAGACCATGATCGCTGGAAACAGGGTATGTTCCTTTGGGCCTTTGTCTCTTAAACATGGTGGTTTTCCAGTTGTTTCCTTTAAAACCAGCGCCCAAGACCCCCCCCAGCACCAACTCCAAGAACAAATCCTCCATCTCACTGTCTCTCTACACCCGTGCGGGCCCGCAGAGGACGCCCCAGGCAACCGGAATTGAAGCGCTCAAAGGGCCAAGCCTGGCTCTTTGGGTTGGCGGCGTTCGCGGCGACCAGGTCCAACCTCGGGATTCGGGGGCGCCTTTCGGCGAGGGCATGGGTTCTGTTTGTTTTGGGACCCCCTTTTGGTTGGGCTTGAAGGGAAACCAGTTTCGGAGGTGCCCTAATAGAGACACACCTGTATATTGTTTGAGAATTCGCAATGCAATTTCAGCTAGAGATCGGCCGATCGAGATCCAAAAAATAACACACAAAAAGAGCGAAACAAATAGGGAACCACCGCTTCCATTGGCACGCTGTCCCGAGGAAACGGGAAACGGAAAACTCGGACCTACCGAGGCGATTCGGTTCTACGACCAATCAACATACCGGTGGTTGGCGTCCCTTTGGTTTCCCTACCATCCCAAGGGTACACACACACACACCTCCCTGCCATCTGCAACGCCCCTTTTCGGCAGAGAAACAAGCGTGAACCCACAGTTTACACGTTGGGTAGAGGCACCTATCACCGGTTGGAAATTTGGGATGGCCGACAGAATGTGCCGTACAAGTTTGAAGGCACTGCATAGCCCAGAAGTGGCATACTGGCTGTTTTGTAGGGCTCGGGGAAACTGACATGGGTGTTTCTTTTGAGGGTACCCCTTGTCTGGTGGTTTGAACGGAAAACCGGAAGAACACCAGCAGTCGGGGGGACGGGAAAGGGGGGGCTGCTGCAACTTACGAGCGTTGGGCCTGAGTTGCACCCCTGAATCAAAGCACGGAAAGTTGCCAGACATGTAAAAGGCAACATCTGGCAATGAACAAAAACAAGGGCTGAATACTTAACTATTTTCAGCAATGACTGAAGTGGCTTCATAGCACCCTGCAACCCCACTCTAAGCAACAGATTGACAATCACGACAGTTCAAAGGCAATGGAGCTTCCAGGTTCCTGCAGCCCGACCATATAGGTACGACACCACAAGCTGGGAGGGCAAAGCTCACTTTCCAACTGCGTCGCGCGTGGCCCTGCAGGGGCGGTTGTCAGAGGTCATGTAGGGACGTGGAGGCGCAAGGAGAACACGCCCGGCACACCAGATCGCCACCCTGAATCTGCTCCTGGAACCACGCAGTCTCCACGGCTCTGACCCGCGAGGGCGCGCGGTCATGACCGCCACCCAATTCTGGCACGATGAGGAAGTGCCAGCCCTGATGATGATGATGATGATGATGATGATGATGATGATGATGATGATGATGATGATGATGATGATGATGATGATCATTAAAATAATAATGATGATGATGCAACTTCCCTATGAGGCGCGGTGTTCGGGGAAAAGCAATGCAATCCTCATAGCAACTCTCTGCGCAAGCATAGTGCCTGCCCTTAGTCAGGAAAAGACCCTGCGCCAGTCGCACGCAGGCCGTTGGCTGTGCCTTAGTTTGGCACCGCTGCGTCCCATCGACCATGGCGTGCCCACTGAACTATCCTCTCATGCTTCTTTTGAGACACAAACGCCCAAGAGTCAATTGTGGCAAACAAATGCATGTGGTCACAATCCTGTCCTTGTGGTCAAGATGAGGGGGGAGTCCCACGTCTTCGACCACCTGAACGTCCTGGCTGAGAAGGGGCTTCAGCTTTGTACTGCAACGACTGCGTCTATGGCCACCTGGACCTGCGGTGGGAGGGCTGCTGGAGGTCCCCTCAAGTTTGCGCCACTGTCTTGGCAACCAAGTGCGTGTCTGGCGACTCTTGTGATTCTGGGGGGCGGCGCTCACCGGGCTCTGCTTTCAAGGGGTTCGTCATTTTCAGGAATCTGGTAAAACCAGCATCCCTGGCCATGAACTAGTGAGCGAGCTTTCCTCTGCTTCAACTTTGCGCTTGAGCTCGCGGCCCAAGGGCGTGTTGTCGGGCTTTTTCAGGAACTCTGCCCTAGCCCGGTTAGTTTCTCCACGTGGCATGGTCCTATCTCAGCTTGAGGGGATGGCCGTGAACGACGATCGCTGATCCGAGGATGACATGTCATGTCAGAGATTCAGAGCAAGCAGGCACCCTCTCACTTCACATGGCAGTCAAATCACGATGATGGTGAATCAAGTCTTAGCATGAGCTGCAACCCACGCTGCGCTCTCTTCCGTGAGCCGTCAGACACCAGTCAGTGGAGGGTAGTGTCGGCTAGTTCTCTTTCTACCGCCCACATTTGCTAGGCAGAGAGCGCCGGGGAAACAAACAAAGGGCGGGCCCCCCCAACGCCCACCCGGAGGGCGAAGGGGGGGAGGCAACAGCAACGAGGGGAAAAAAGAGGTTTGGACCTATGTCCAATTTGGAGGCTTGGAAGATTGCCCCGTTTCGGCCTGGAGCTTGGCCCTGTCAAAGTCAAATTCCTGGAGATTCATTCTCCGGCCTTTTTCTAGGCGTTTTAGTTTCCTGGTAGTTTTGGGCGTGTTGGGCTTTCTACGTGGTTTCTAGGAATTTTGCGCGACCCCCGAGCCCAAAAAACGTCTTTTTCTGATGTGCGGGCGTTTGCGGGGTTTTGCGGGCGTTTGCGGGCTTTTTGCGGGGGAAAACGTGAAACCGTACCAATTCTGAAATCTCATAAACAAAAAGGAGCTTTGGTAGTTTTAGGCGACTTCACGAAAAAAACATCGAGATTTACGAAAAGCAAGTCAAAGCCGAGAACTACCAGGAAATTCATGGAGAATGAATCTCCAGGTTGATGAAAGTCATCCATGGGACTTTGACAGGGCCAAGCTCCGTTTAAAGGCTTTAAAGGGACATGACCGCGGACTTTGAGGAACCCAGTCAAAAAATCAGCCGATGACCCGGAACATTCTTCGGGGCACCCGAGAACCCCGCTGCTCTTTCAGCTGCAGCCCCAAAGGCGAGTCCCGGCCGGCGAAATCCTGGCAAGGGACTGAGCCTCGGACCTGCAAAGTCCACGGGGAGACAAAAGGGCTATCTGATTGTTTGGTACGATCTATAAGCGATGTTTTGGTAGTTGCCACAAGTCGGTTTAAGATGAAGGGCAACTTTGCTTGGAGCTTGATGTTCAAAAAAGAAGAGACACGGGCACCACCACAGGTCTGGGGTGGAAACAAATTGATGCCCAGGGGGTGGCACGTAAGTTCTGAGGGGTGCTCGTGCCCCTGGCTCCTCTTCCTGGGCCCCCGTCAATGGAACCCCCTGATGGCTGTTGCAAGGGAAACTCATAGCAATCCAATCATTTTGGGGAGTCCAGTTTGACAAACCTAGTTGCATATGTGACACATACCCCAGGGGCATGTTGCTACTTGCCTTCGCACTCGCTAATGCCTGGTGTATATACTGAGATTCTCCAAAAGCCCAATAATGTCCCTCACAAGCTTGTGGTAGGCTCTTGGTACCCGCTCTCTGCTGTATATGCTTTCTGTTGCAGTCCTGTGACACAGGGGTACCTGGGGGAGACCCAAGAAATGTGTGGTTTCCAGGTGGTTTCCCTAACCAGCCCCAAGAAGGGCACCCTCGAAACCAAACCCGTAGGGCGTCTTGATCTTCCCTCCCAGGACCTGCACAACCTCCTCCAGCACCACGGCTGGCAGGCGGTACTTCTCCGCCAGCTGGTGGCCTGCGATCCGTGGCTGACAGAGGTCGAGCGGTCTAACCTCCTTTTGTTTGCACCAAAAAAGTGATGGCTGATCCTGGTTCCAATGTTCAATGAACATTCAAATGTAAAGTTTGGCCGAACTGATCCTTTCAAACAACTGCAAAAGTACTAGCCCGCAACTGCTGCGGGAAAGATGGCAAATGTCTTTTTCATGTGAGACAGTCGCACCGCGGAGAAACTGTCGTGAACCGATTTCAGCAGAACAAGGGAGCCATACAGTGCATGGACGACACCCTGCACCAGATTGAAAGCATGGTAAACCATTGTTTGTTGGTGTTTACAGGGGAATCAAATCATTCCAGGGTTTCTGAACGGTGGTGCGCAATGGATTTCGTCCATCCGCAGGGTTCAATTCTCTTTCCAGCTGGAGGTTGACTGGTTTCGGAACCCATGAGTGGAATCCGAGTACCTTGCTTGGGGCTCCAAGTCAAGGATCAGCGGATTCTTACATTGACTTTGTGCTGCCATGTTTGCCTCCCGCTTTGGCCCAAAAATGGACTTCGGATTCCCTTTGACGTCACTTTGCAATCACCCCACAACAGGTATGCTCAACAAAAAGACACCCATATCTACACAAGGCATCTCTGGCGAAGGCTTCGTTCCCAAATCAGCTTTGTCTACTTTTTTTGGCCGTTGGTTTCAAGCAGGGGCTGCTAGAAGTGCGGTACTTCTTGCCCTGCCTAAACCCGTCGTGAAGTCGCTAACCTCTCTGCCCAGAATTATTCTCTACCCGAGATGGTCATCTCAGTTGCCCAAAGGAGCCGGAAATGTAAAGTTAAACAGATATTTTTTTAAAAAAATGGTCAATGGGTCGATTCGCTTTTTGGGCAGGCGAGTCATTTCGTGTTCTCCCCCAGGTTGCGATTCAAATTGAGACAATAAGCGTCCCCGCAATGGCTTGAGACCCGAGCAAAGCTGCAAGCTGCCACTGCTAGGAGGTCCAGCCTCAAAGGAAGTTGTGTCGGAACCAGAGGAGGTGCGGGGGTCTGGTCCCAACCCCCCAGAAAATGCGGCCGGACAATCCATCCCTTGCATCTTGAGGATTGGAACTGGGTTTGAGACCCAGAATTGCCTGCATTGGGGGCCTTTGGCAAAAAAATGCAATGAATTTGAGGAGCCTGGGGCTTCAGCCGGGTTCGCTCTTTCAGCCGGCGTTTTGTTTTTCGGACTAGCACCTCAACCAGTCGAGACCTCTGTTCAGCGATAAGACCTAGGTGGTTCTTGCGATGGCCATCAAATACCATTATCAACTCTCAGGTTGGGGGCGGTCTAACCAAGCATCCCTTCCATTGATAAATGACAGAATAAGGTCCCTTTCGGAGAAGGTTCCGTCTGAGACCTGCCAATATGCTTGCTTGTGATGGGCGACGTCCACATTGGAGTTCCAGTTTGCCTCTCATACCTGATGGGATATCATGATGATCTTGTAACACCCCAAGCCACGTGCCTCCCTCCCTCTGCTGGCAAAACGGGTTACAGCAAAACAGAAGCTGGCCCAAGCTGTGCCAACCACATACTTAGCTTGTGGGAAATCTCCCTTTGTTGATTCCAATGAAGGATGACTACTTTCTAATTGAGAGGGATTCCGTTGCAATTTCAAGTTGACGCATTTGGTGCAACAAGTGGACCCAACAACTCTGATTTCCCACAGCCAACCAGCCCAGCGCAGCCGCGTCAGCTCTCTTTTCGGCCGCTAGGAGCAGGTCCGCCTCAGCGAACCGTTTCGGGCGGCTGATTGGCAGGGGAAGCGAGTTTTCTTTTTGGAGATCCTCCCCTTGCGGACGGTTTTATCAGGAAATAGCCCACCTGGAGGCATCCCTAAGATTGAAAAAAGGTGCGTCAAGTCAAGATAACAGAACAGGATGCTGGATGAGCATAGTTCGAACTGGAAAGCCCCCATTTTGAGGCAATGCGTCTGCAAGTTGCGTGTGGCTCACTTCCTTAAAGCCTTATGGACAAATTGTGTGCGGAGGACGCCGCGAAACAAACAAACTCCAAGAAGCCAGCTAGCGACTGCATATCCTACCGGAAACTCAACAAAACCAGAGGCCAAGCATTGGGCATCTTGTTGCTGTGGCCATGGGAACAAAGTACACCTTTTCTTGGTGGGTGATTGGAAGAGTTGTTGACCGAATCTCCAACGAAAGCGATAGCGCTCCTATTTGCCGAATTCATGCCTTCTCCCCTCGGCATGATGGCTTCCTGTTGGTTTCCCTTGAGTAAAGCCAATCAACAAGGCCTTCCCTACTGGCACCATTTGAAGTATTTGGGTTGGGAACTGGTGTGTGGCTGCTTCACGCTTTGAAGCATTTGTTAACAGCCGACTTGTCACTTAGGTTTGAGCCAAACACAGCTCCCAAGCCCTGCTTGGGTCACCCACCTGCACAACCATCCCCTGCCCCCACCCCAAACTACATCCCCCCCACCAGCCGCTCAAAAACACAAAAGAAACAAGCCGCACCACCCCTGTATCTATACCGGCTACACCAACCCACCGCCAGCCACCGCCTCACATCGCTGGCCAATGACCCAAACGCGCATGGCCGCACGCCCTTCTCGCCCAAAATTGTTCAGGGCTGCCCTAAAGACCCGGCGCAAGCGTGCGTACACGAATTGGACCCTGGGGAAACCCGTTTACCAATACGATGCCCAATGTGGACTTTGTTCATTCGGGTAAAGCCTTGGTTCAGCCTTGAATGGCTTTTCTCACCTCAATATTGTTTTTAAAACGACCTGGGATAACCTGCTGTTTGCAGAGGGTGGGTTTGCAGCAGGCGATTTGCCAACACTGGGGAGGCCGGATGTATTGCTCTCAAGTGTGTGACTCTCTGAGGAAGCCACATGGCGAGCATCCGCTTGTAGGTCTTCGCCATACGCTCCTTCCAGTGGTCGAAGCGATCCTTGGAGCACAAGGAGCTAAGGAGCGACAGCTCATCGTTTGGCGAAGGATAAAACTCGATGGATCCTATGTTTCTTCATAACTTGCTGTGTCCTTTGGTTGCTGCTTCGAATTACATATTTGCTCTTTTTTCAGAAACGTTTTTTTGGTTTGGTTGTGTTTTTGTGTTTTGTTTGTGTCCTTCTTTTTTTGGGAGGGTGGGGTGGGGTTGTTTGGTATGTTTTGCCGTGGGTTGGCCGTCAAGCTGGTTGCTTTTGGCTTTCGAGGGAAACCAACACCTAGTTGATCTTGGGTTTGAGTAGAATCATCTGGATGATCCATATTGAGGAAGTGGTCTCGCCCCCAAATCAAAAATCCCTACTCAAACACTCCCCCATGAGTAAACCGGGGTTGTAAACTCCGGGATCACATTTGGACGCACCTAGGCGTGGTTTCTTTTTCTGAAACATGTGTTGGTTGCGCTAAAATCAGCGTGAACCATCTAGAGGCGTCCCCTAGTGTTGACAGCGATGTTGTCGTTCTCGAAACAAGAAGCGACAAGGAGTACGGACCAGTTTGCTCTCTACTTGGGAAGGGAACCTCCAAAAACATGGGCCGCAAGGGCTAGCTGTGACCTGTGTTTGGTCAAGACAAACATAGAATTCTCCCAAATAAGAGAGAAATAATGACAGGCACAATAGGGTCTTCTAGAATCTTTGAAGAAGTGCCTGCCATGCTTTTGGCTCGCTTGGCTTTCTCGAGGTGTTTGGACTTTCAGGCAAAAGAGCAAACGTATTGATAACTAGGTTTTTCGATCACCGTCCCAGTCATCTGTCAGGCAGGTTCTAGACACATAAAAGAAACATGCCCGGTACCAGAGGAAAGCGATGTGAAGAGGTCATCATACACAATTGATCAACCAACCAAAACATTCACACAATGCCGCGGTCCTGAACAATCAGCCGTGATTTGTTCAGGCACAATCGCATCCGGCGCCTTCCGTGCTCATCAGCCTCTGACCAAATTGCCCCCTTGGCGAGTCATCTGCCAAAGTGATGGTTGCTCCAGAGATCCGATCGGCACCAGAAATTGTGGTCCCCTCTACGCCCCCCCCCAAAAAAAAAACAAACACAAATGACCAATGTTCTAGAGAAAACAGATCCCAACCATCTCACGAGCCTACCTAGATTTCCGTTTTAGCCATCAGCCCACCAATCTCCACCAAAGAAAACTCCCTAGTTGTCCCTGGTTGAGTTGGTGTTTAAAACCACCGGACATGTAGGGAGCCCCATAGTTTGGTCAAAGGCGCCGTCACCAGCACATTGCAGGGCGGGAGCTTGCGCAGGGCGCCCAGCTCGAATTCCTGAGCCGGTTTTGCAGCAACGAGGAGCCCGGAGATGGATTCCTTTTCTGGGTGACAGTATTCCATCAAACTGTGCCATCTACTGTCAAATACTGTAGACAGAGTCCACGAACAACTAAGAAGTTATCCATCCACCTTTGGTTTGCGGTTGGATGAATTGATATATGAGTTGTTTGGAGCCCAGTTTAGAAGGACTTCCACATCACCAAGAGATTGGGTGAGTCATACTATGTATAAACATAATTATATATATGTCACATTCTGTCACCAAATTGCAAAGCAAACCTTTATCATGGGCGAGGTCGCAAACTCCCTCTTCTGATGCCTCTGTAGTTTACTCAGAATTCGACACCAAATTCAGATTCCGCATATAAGACCCACATGTGAGTCACAAATATGACAAGCCCAAGGTTTCAGCGTTTCAGCGTGCTCCCCCAAAACCAGGGGTCGAAACCAACCAGGGCACATGTTCAGAACCTGTACTTAGCCGTGCAACCCACCAGCTGTACAACACATGGGCGCTCGACAAAGCAAAGGCTACTCTAGGTTTGGGTTCCGAGGGCTTGTGATTCCGCGATTCGGACTGGCCGGCCCCAATTGTTGGGAAGTTAAAGTGTAGCAAACCTCAAAAAATGTCGTTACCATGCAAAGGGAGGAACCCAGTTCTTGCTCCAAAAGGTAAGAAGTTGTTCAAGGCCCTGAAAGGCCTTAGGGGAATCTCTGGGCTTTGCTGGGGCCAGCCCTACCAGCTACATAATTCAAACAAACACATCACAAAACGCCGAACACGCAAACAACTCGACTGACACCAAAACATCACAATCCGGCATGACGAGAATGTCTAGTTGATTTACGGGGGCACCGCCCAACGCAAACAAACATTTCGTGGGCTTCAAGTCGGATTCACAAACCGATCAGAAAAGGGTCAAAATAAACTCGCATGTGTTACTTCTGACTTGTTACTTTGGGTTGTCTGATGTTGTCTGTGTCTGCCTGGGCACTCTCCTTGTTTCACTCTGCTTCCCTCCCCTCTGTCTCTCTCTTTCTGACTCTATCCGTCTCCTTCCGTCTCTGCGCGTCTCTGTCTGTCTCTCCGTATGGCTTCTTTCAGTCTGTCTATCTGGCTGTACCCAAGGAATCAAAATGGATTTCCCGAGTCTGGTTCATTGTCCGATTAGCATGGATATGAAACCACACCAGTTATCTTTGTTTAGCATTGGCAATCCTGTATGAACAGGCACCATATCAAAGGCAACAGAAAGAAGTGCACATGTTGATTTCCCGCTTGCCCCCTTCACATCGTCAACCATATCCCAACAGCGCTTACTTTACTGGTTTCATTTCCTGTTGGTATTAGCCGCATCGTCAAGCTTCGGCGTTCCCTGTATATCTCGATTGTGAGCCAATGATGGGTTGGTCACAATCAAAGGAGCTCGGTAAACATTGCAACCACCGTATGTAGTGTTTAATCGGCCTCACACAACTGGCTCGATGGGAACATCGCCTGAGCTTGTCCAAATACTGACATTGCAACTTGTAGCTAGCTCAAAATGAGGGGACGATATGGTTGGATCCCTACCATTTCCCTACCAGTGCTTGCATCTTGACGCTGCCAAGCTTCCACCAGTTGTTCGGCATGCTGCGACAGGTCCTCTCTGATCAAATGCACCCCGCCACCCCTTCAGCCCAATCTGTACGCCTTATTTGTTGGATTCGGTCTCGCGAAACTTGCGCAACCCTCGCGACTCGCGACGCAGGGAAAGCAGCCCTCTGAGTTTTCCTCTAGCGCGTTGGGCTACTTTACATGTGAAGCTGGCCGGAGACGGCAAAAACAATCAGATCCCTCCCTGTTGTTCTTTGACGCTAGCACCGAAGTAGCACAAAGTGTAGCACAAAGTGTAGAACAAAGTGTAGCACAAGCTGTAGCACAAGCTGTAGCACAAACAGGTGCTTAGATTATGTGTGTTCCATCTTCAACGCCATCCACAGGAAATTATCCGTGTTTAGGACCTATGGGTGTGTATTTGATGGTACCCTGTTCATGGGCGACTACAACCTATATCTGCACCCATATCTCCCAGGTCTCTTTCTATTCCACCTTCGAAATGAAACCGCCCGATAGGACAACCCCCAATCTGTTGTCACGGTCCGACTGCTCCCCTGCAACAAGTCGAAGGACATCAAAGGTCAAGGCAAGAGCCCCAATTTCTCGCTCTCTCTCTCTCTCTGGATAAAAGGGACCCGCCTTAAAGGTTCGCACAGCCTCAGCAACGGTCCCTTCACCTTCCCTTCATCCTTCCCCAGAGGGGGGGGGGAGTCACAAGGTGCATCCATCAACTGGGTACTGCAAAGTTGGACATATTGGCATCTACATCCCGCTGACTTTCAAGGGGCACCTGTTCCTTTAAAAAGAAACAAGGAACAGGTCAAAACCACCCCCAAACCCCCCTCTTGAAGCACCCTCTCTCAGAAGCCAAGTAACCATGCGAAAAACAAATAAAGAAGGCACATGATTTTTGTGTTTGACTCCAGCGAGGGAAGCTCCAAAAAAATGCAAACAACAAAAAACGCATTTGCGTGGTGGAGTTCAATAAAGGAAGCCCTTCCAAACAGGAAACGAGGGAAACGAGAGATCGCGGCGCTGGACTGGTCGCTCTCGCCCCAAGGAAACCGGTTCGCCTGAGGGCCGGATTCCCAGCTCGAGCCAAGTCCGCGATCCGCCAGGACCTCGTCGTGACTCTATGCAACCGGTCCCCTGTTGTGGGCCCAGTGCGAGGAGTCAATTCCTACCTTGAGAAACACAACATTCAATTGGTGTCCATGGACTAACAAGGGCTTGCCCTTGTGTTGTTGATCATGTTTGAATGCTTGCAATGAACCAACTCCACCTGAAAAGGAAACAACAGGGGTTCACTGAACAAGTGCTCCTCACTAGCATGGATGTTTGTTTGAAGTGTTCGACCAAATTAAATCCCTGGCGTTCTTGTCGACGGAGCGAACAACACAGATTCGAACACGAGTGCCCAATAGCTGCCGATTCTGCCACGATGAATCGCCGCTTCAAGGCTTGTGGCAAATAAGAGTAAGGCATTCATGTACCACCCACCCTTTCACGACAATTGATGTGTGTGTACTTCCCAAGTGCCCTGGGGGTCGACTTCAAAAAAATGAGGGCATCAGTTCTTCGACAATCCACGGCATGTGCGTGTGGCTTTTTCTAGGGGACCCCGCAAAATGGTGTTCCTTGTGGTTTTCCGTCAAACCCACCAAACAAATCAACACCATCAAAACAAGACACACCCATGGGTATCCAGAACTAGGTGGAGCTGGAGTCCCTGGCTTGGCCATGTGCAAAAAGCTATGGCCTTCAGGGCGTCAACTGGGTTTATCCGAGGCTGTCAGCGCAGACCAAAAATTGGGTGAGACGCACGTTCAAAGTTCGAGAGGTTGATTCCCCATTCACCCATCCTGCTCTTTGGAATCCCATATACCATTTTTTCTGGTACGGCTAGAAAAGTGGCGTGGAACAGACAAGGCAAAAGGCAATACATGTTTTGCGCCGAACTCATAGATCGCCAAACACAAACGAGTTGGTTTGTTGAAATTTAGATTGGGCAGCCTTCCGCAGAAAAGGGAAGGGGCGTGTTTCCGGAAAGGGTACCCCCCAAAACACACCCAAACTAGAGGGAACCACTGGGCACACCGTTGTCGTTGATGCATTGTAGTCGTAGGCCGCGCAGCCAGAAGACGGATATTGAATAGCCTACTAGCTCCACCTACAATTGCCAAACCAATCGTCTGAGAAAAGGGCGGACAACCGAACCCTTCCCACAAAAACGGGCGGACCACCTTTTGATGGCTGGAGCAAAGTAACATCAAAGGGAAACGAAACCAACGGATCGCGGCATCCGACTCCTTTATTTCCCTGATTGCCCAGGGCTCCTTGGAAGAATGCATTCAAAAGCCACCAGCTGTCCAAAGGAATTATCTACGTCAGCCGGAAGCGAGCCCCAGATGCATGTCTTTTCTTGAGGGTACCCTTTTCGAAGGATTTAAAGGGAAACCAAAGGAAACGGAAGCCCTTTTGGGGTGGTTCCAACCTAATGTGGGTGTGTGTGTCTCAAAAAAAGGGGATCCCCCACAATGCCCGGTTTGCCCTTGGCTTCTCTTCAAAGCTTTAAGGCAAGCTCAAAGAGCTTTCCTTCCAACAAGACAAAGAACTGGTGTCTCCATAACCTTGAACAAAAATACGGGTCATGACCCATTGTTTTGGGTAGATGACCCCTGTTTCCAAGGCTCAGGCAGACACATGCGAACATGTTTGTCTTTTTCTTTGTTGGACCCCAAAATGTTGTTCCTTTTGGTTTCCCTTTCAACCCACCACAAAAGGGATACCCTCAAAGAAGACAGCTTTCGGGAGTGGGTAACCCAGCAGTCCTATCGGACAATGAGAGAACGCCCATGGAAGGGAAACCAAAAGAAACACCCTAGCAAACAAAACCAGCCCTTTACTCCCACCAAGAAAGGGGTGTGTCTTTAAACCCACCAAAAACTGGTTTATCCCACCAAAAAATGGGCACCTTTTCCGTTTGGTTTCCCCTTAAACCCACCAACAAAAAATGGACCCTCCCACCAATTCCAGGGGGTCCTGGTTTGGACCATTTTCCGTTGAAAGGGACCGGGTCCCGAACGTCAGGCATGAGAAAAGCGTGGGGCACCGTGAAAGAAGACACGGCAATTCCTTTTGAGCTCAACGCACCGAGTCGCATGGATCGCCTTCCCCTCCGCCGGCTCCATGCGGAAGCGAAATGCATGGAGGCGAGTGCGCAGCTGACCCAGCCTAAGGCTGCCGCAAGCTGAACCCAATGAGCATATGTATATGTATATGTATATTTATGTATATGCATGCATGCATGCATGCATGCAGGCATGCATGCAGGCATGCATGCATGTGTGTATGTATGTATGTATGTATGTATGTATGTATGTATGTATGTATGTATGTATGTATGTATGTATGTATGTATGTATGTATGTATGTATGTATGTATGTATGTATGTATGTATGTATGTATGTATGTATGTATGTATGTATGTATGTATGTATGTATGTATGTATGTATGTATATGTATATGGGTTTCTGGATTTTACAACCAAGTTCAGTCATTCGCAGCATATGACGGGGTGACGATTAGGGAACCACCAAAAAAGAATTGACTTTCACCACTAAACGAGAAAAGTAACCCATAATCATTTTGGGGCCAGGAGTATTGATCAATGTCCATCCATAGGTAGACACATGAATATATGTCGTGTATATGATCCATACATGAGTATACTGAATTGAATATATGAATGTAACACTTATAATAAGAATATACAAGACAAGAACTATCCATGAACCATAGATGAATTTGCTTCATTTAATATGCTCATCGAACTAACCTTCAAAATCGAGGTACGGTTAGTGGGCTGCATGATGTCACTACGCACGTCGCACAACTATGTCGGCGTGAATCTATGGGCACGCCACAATATGTGCATATCACATTGACATGTATATGTCTATATTCAATGTACATGTAGATGCATGTGTGTATGCATACTCGCATATGCCTTTGGAGGCATATGTCATATGCGCAAGCATGCTTCACATATATATATATATACATATTATCATTATATATATAATCATATATAGTTATACAAGTGATCATGTTGGTATGCCTGCGCATGCGTAGGCTCGTTCTTCGGTTGGGAAACATGTTCGATGAATCCCAGGCTTGCTACCTGCTAATCCCAGGCAAGCCAAGCTGAGCGATTTGGTTGATCTCCCTTGCTGAAAAATTGCAGCTTACTGCCAACGAGTACACTCCTGCAAATTAACGTGGAACCGAAAAGGGGCCTCTATCTTGATCTGCAGCAGTGCAAGGCCGTGATCAAATCCGGGAAATCTGAACTTGAACCTTCAAACATATGCTGACCAATGAACACAACTGAACTCCCTTGCTAGGAACACGGAAGAAGTCCAAAGCCCACACTTTCCACGAGCGCGAGTCTTTCGAGGCCTTTGCACCGATTGGATGTGACCGACGACCTTCTGCATTCATGGATTGACCTTCGTTCCCGCCATGGGGAAAGAGTGGGTTCCATTTAGGTGTGGCTCAAGCTTCAAGAGCCAGGAGACCATAGGCTTTACTCTACATATTGGGCCCCCATTTCTTGGGCCCCACCCTGTTCTTGCTTGATCTTAAACTGCAGGTCTGGGCAGGTGGGATTTGGCTTCCCGGCGCGCCGAACCAACGTGCAGCAAAGCTGCTCATCCGTGACGAGGAAGCTGCTGCAGAAGCCAGCTGGATACTTCCTTGGTCAACCTTCGACCCGAAACCAAGGATTGCAACTGGGTTGGGCCAATGGAAAACGCATACATAAATAAATTGACATATACATATATATATATATATTATTACATTTGAGATGTTGCAAACGATTTACAGGCTCCCCCTGGTGCAGATGTGGGATTCAACGTGCACTTCCGCCCTTCCGTGGAGCTTCGGTAGCTTACTTAACGGCTTTTCGGGCAGTCACCGAGTGAACCTAAGAGAAACCCCAAAGCCTCGGCTTTGCAAAGAGAAAGCTGTACATCGCCCCTGAGCCCAAGCACTCTCGACGGCAGCAAACACCTTAGCTGGTGAAGTCAAGTACTTGAAATAAGGGCTCTCACGTACTTTCAATTGTTCAAGGAACCAACATGCATGAAGCCTCTGCACGGTCGCCGGCACGTCCGTTTTACCCGCTGTGCAATGCATCGAAAAGAAGAAAAACACAGAAGAAGCCTGGCCTGTAGCACCTTGTGTTTATGTCAATTGGGTGTTTTGCAAACTAGGGGTGCCCTAAAATGGTTGGCGGCGTTTGGTTTGTCCTCTTAAAAAAAGAAAGAAAAGCAGAGTCCGCTATGTCGAGAAACTCCCTTGTCAACTTCGGATTTCAAGGAGGACGGACGGTACTTCTCGGTGTGCAGCTTCTTTTCGGGATTGATTTGGCGACTCTTCCAACTCATGCGTAGCTCAAGCAAGCCACACAAAACTTTCACAAAAACACGGGGGTCTCTGAACTGCAAGCTCGGATCGTGTAGGCTACCTCACTTGCCCCTTGGCTTGTACTCTGCACCGCTTGCATAAGTCCGGCAGTTCTGAGCGGGGCATACCTTGTCTATGCCATACATTGGACATGTTGCTGGAGAGCAGCTTGGGTCAACAACAATGTGGTAGCCACCGGATCACATGCAACGCCAACCGGTTGTTCTGCAACCAAGCCGCGGATGTACCGGATTGACCAGGCCTGACGTGTCTCATGGCATCAAGCCGCTTTTCCACTGTCCGGGTTTCCATAGCATCGACTTGTGTACAGTACTACGTCCAAAAGCAAGCAAGCTGTTTTCGCACGGAGGCAGGCTATCAAATACAGGGGTACGGGTCATTAGCTCGTCACCCGTTTACTTGCTAAAGGCAATGAAACGCGTGAGTCATGTCAATCTCCATACATTGCATCACTGGGGAGAAATGGTACATTGCAACACATCACTCGCTTGATTCGGCTGAACGCTCCCTCACTTCCGATGCACACGGGCACCATCAACATGTCTTTGTTGTTGTAAACAGGACATCCGCTCTTGAGCAACAGGTCCCCCACCCCACAGAAAAAGAAAAGACGAGCATAACGCAACGCCTCAGGCCTTCTAAATCTAAGCCCTTAAGCTGCAAAGCGTAGACCTCAGAACCAAGAACTTCTCGCTATGTCCCGGGCCCAAACAACTAAATGACTTTCATTGCTGAACCCCAAGAACGAAGGAGAAAGCCAGTCAGACACGTACCCGACCGGGTCCCTCCAGCGGCTTCTCCTGAAGATTTCCCAAAAATGGCCTCCAAAGGATTTGTTGCTTTTCGGTTCCCTCCCATCTTGGGATTTTCCAATGACAGCCAAACAAACGCGAGGTTCACGAACGTCAAGTAAAGCGGTAAATGGCGGCCCAAAAGCTGCACTCCCTTTGTGCTCTTGAGCCAAATGTATGTGGGTAAACCTTAGTGAACTGGCGGTTTGTTGCCAGCGTCAACCTTGATAATCCGATTGGAAAAACGGTACAAGCTAACACGGATTCCGGTGCCAAGTCCAGTTCAGGCATGCATGCACCACCTACCATTAGGAAATGCTTCCACATGAGGGCATTCTTCTCAGCCTCCCGCCAAATCCCCCTCATTCGGCCCCTGTGAGATTCTCCTCCAACAAATGTCCCTTGGCCCATTCGCACTTGCCCCTTGGGGACCTGGAAGTAACAGCCGACCTTTTGGGACCTTTCATAGTGGCCACCAAAACAGGAAACCAAAGGTTGACCCAACAATTGGAGTACCCCCACGGCCCCCCTCAAGGGTTCTTGATGCTTCGAGCCGCGGATCAGCTCGCGGTCGTAGTCCGAGTAATTGGAGTCCAAAGGCTTGGCGCAGACCGGCAAATTCCAAAGCCGCAGGGTCTGCAGGTTCTCCTCGCGAACATGTTACGGGGCCTTTGTAGGGAAAAAATGGTAAGTTCCAAGTTTCCTTGGCATATAAATGGAAGGCGTAAAATTCGCCACAGGTGACCTTCTTGGAAAAAACAATTGGGGTTCCCTAGTAAACGCAAACAAATCCAATCTGAACCAGTGGAACCCATCTATTTCTGACCAAACTAACCGAGCAAAAGGACTCTTATGCTCGCGACCAACGTTTTTGTGAGGCCATTTCTGTTCCAAGGGGGGACAAAAGTCCCAACCCCCACCTGCCTTGCTTGGGTGGTATGAGTCTCATTTATCGGCAGCCAAGCCACCAAGTTGTTCCATATAACCCACTTGTGGACTTGTTTGGGGATAGTAACACTTTTTAAATGCGATGGTCACACAAAACCGCTCAGTCATGTTTTTGCTCGCTTATCTGTGGTTTACTTTCATTTGTAACTACATTTAAGGTCTGAGGAGCCCACTCGGGGATGATGGTGCCCTGAACTATGTAATTCTGCAGGTATACATGTGTATGTCTGCATGTACACATACATGAGCACGTCAAACAGTCGACGCTGGCAGAACTAGGTAAGGGGCATATAAAGCGTCAAACAAGGGGTGACCTACTCCAGGCTTTCTTTTGCACGTGGTTTGTGCCCCTGTCTACACTCATGGTTGCTCACAAAAAGGCAGGCTTCAAACAAACTCACATGGGGAAAAATAGACCACAACCAACAGGAAGAATGGCAAGCCCAACTTCTACCTCAGCTTGAAAGCCTCAAACATCAGATGTTTGATTCTGGCAACCATAGTTCGTGTGTTTGCGTTAAGGGGACACAACAAATGGCGGCGTTCCCTTTGTTTCTCTTTAAATCCCAGGGCTGGTTCGCATCCGTCGGGCGACTGCCTGACGGGACTAAACAGGCCCGTTGAATGGATAGCAGCCTCCCCCAAGTATAAAAACCGAATTGGGCCGCTTTCTCAGCAGGGAATGAGGGAATGACCCCTATAAACCCTCCTTTTCTGATTTCCTTCCAGAACCTGGCAAGTTTGTGGCAGCTGGTTGACTTTGTACATTGAGGGACACTGGGGAGAGTCAGTCTTCCACTCTTCAAAATTGGGGGACCCCGAACTGTCCCCTAACTCCACTCATGGTAGAGGTTCTGTTTCTTGTGCAGACCCATAGCGTTGAACCGAGCGTGTGAAGTGACCTCCGTACAATTGGAGGGTGGGATCACAAACGGACCCACTGAACCCTTTTGGGGCTAGATGTGCCTGAATTGCGCAGTGACCTGAACCAACCCTTGTTGGGGTGCCAAGGCCTAAACAGTTTGACTCCGAAACATTTGCTTTTGGGTTGCCGTGACACGAAAAGGACCCACAAACAGGCCAATAAATGAACCCCCCCCAAAGACAAAGACCAGAAGCGTGAGTATGAGGAGTGAGGAGACAGGCTTGTGAGCAAATGGATGTCACTTCGAATGCAACCCTAAACCCGTCGGGCGGTGGATGGATCTGCGACACAATCAACTTTCCAAATCAAGGAGCTACAGTGGAAGCCCTAAATATTGCAAGTGCCACTAAAGCACATGTTGACACCATTTCTGTGGCATCGCGCGGTGCGTGCGGACCCCTCTCCCCCAGTTGCAATGTTGAAGCCAGGCGCGCAACCCGTCTTCCGAGGCCCAATATATTGCAAGTTCAACATTGTATCATGGGAGGGGGGCCACAAATATCATGTCGCAGTGCTTCCTTCAGTGGACCGCGCCCTCTGTTTGTCTGCTCCGCACTTGCAGTATTTAGGGCTTCAACCGTACATCATGGCGAATCGCTCGTGTTGTCCAAATCCAAATCAGTGGGGCATCCCTCCTGTTACCCCTTGAAGCAAGGAATCCACCCGGCCAACTAGGTAACTAGATCCTCCACATCCAGCTTCTTCATGAGCATGGCTCTGAGCTGCTGCAAGGTGCTGTGCTGCGCGTTGGACAAATCCAGATCCACCAGCTGCACTTGGCAGAGGGGCCAGGACCATAGCTCCTCAGGCTGAAGAACTAGAAGCCAAGCTGAAAGAATTGGAAGCCAATGTTCTTTCTATTCTTTTTTTTTTTTGGGGGGGGGGGGTGGGGGATTTTGGAAACCCCAAAGAGCCCTTGGGCTTCTTAGCAGGTCTGTCTTCCGCGGAAAGAGGGGGAGCTCCCCTTGGCAACCAAGGCTGATGTCTAAGCAAAACAGGAAAACACGAGTCTGCCTCAAAAGGTGTATAACCCAGGACTAGATGGATTCCACTGATTCCACAGCTTGATTCCTGTTCACGTAGCAGTGGACACCACATACTTTGTTGTTGCGAAATGACACCTGGTGACTGGCAAATTGGAGAAAAGGAACAAGGCCGAGCTCCTCCCAACGCACACGTCCGACTATCATTCAATGCGAGGATAGCTGACGATAGCAAGACGCCAATAATCACTTTTTGAAACACACCTCTAACCCTAGCATTGCGTATCCTGAAGTAGACACCCCTTGCTTGCTTTAAAACTGAACAGGAGAATCGATGAAGGTTTATCAAATCGCTTGCATAAGCGGCCAGCGAAATGGAAAAGCTGGAGGAGAATGTTGTTTGTCAGCCGCAAGTTAATGGCAGTCAGGATCTTACCAAGAGTTCAAACCGGAAACTGTTTTGCTATCTTTTGCAAACGGAGGACACTTCAAACCAGTCTCCTTGTTGGTTCCCTTTCAACATGTTTTGAGGACAAACACCTGAGCATTGCCAGACAATGTGCTTCCAGTTGCCACAGCAACATACAAGCAAGAAACCAACTATAGTTCACACAGAGAAGATATTGGCTGAGACCTCAGCGCCGCCAAGTCCTCATGGACGAAAGTGGCCGGGAGGTTGGCTTTGTCTAGGAGAACCCACCAGATGGTTGGTTCTTTGTGGCTTCTCTGTACAACCAAAAAAGGGAAGAGGCCTCTCTCTTTTTGGGTAGACCCACACAAATGGTGTTCCTTCAAGCGTTTGGCAAAAGGGTACCCTCAAAAAAGACACGCATCCGGTTCTCCCTCTCTTCCTGGCCTGCTCCTCTACCATCATCCTAGGCGCTTCCAGGAGTGCCGGCGGAAATCATGGGACCGAGGATGGTTGGTGCAAAAGGAGACATGCGACCTCCCAATGGAAAGGGACCCCTTTTTCAATCCTTATGGAAAGGGCGAGTCACTTCCAATCTGGGTACGAAGGTAACTCTTTTCCTGAGCAACCCCTTAAATCGTAACAAGTTTCAATGTATACTGCGCGGTCTTATAATTCACGCGATGCAACTCTTGGTACAACCTTGACGGAAAGAAACTGTTCACCTCTTTGGGATCGTGAACATCGGTGACTCCGGCAAACTCCGCCATGGCATTCTCCCTTGCAAACCATCTGCTCAGTTGTCAACACAAAATACGTCTTGCAAGTGCAATGCATTCTGAACCGGATGTATGTAAGCAAGTGGACAACAAGCTTCACAGTGTGCTACAAGCAGCATTTGTGAGTAGCCCAACAGTCCGCATTTGTCTTGCTTGGGAGGGGGGGGGGGGTGGCAACCACGTCAGACTGTGAGTACATGTGCAGATCACGCTAGAATACACATTGATATTCATAGTTATTTGTTATATGTACGTGTTTGCGATACATATCTATATAAAACATAATGTACGATAATATAATACAATATCATGTCATGTAATATCATATAGTATCATGTTACATTCTGTTGTCAAATATATGTGTATATATATATATATATTTGGGTTTGTATTTTTTACGGTGGCCGGGCAGGAAGGTTTGAGTACGGGGTATGATTCGCAGGTATGATTCGCGGGTATGATTCGGGGGTATGATTCGCGGAAGCAGCAGCAGCAACAGGAGTAGTAGTCCTAGCAGCAGTAGTCGCCGAAGTAGTAGTACTAGTAGTAATATTGTAGTAGTAACAATAGTAGTAGTAGTAGTAGTAGTAGTAGTAGTAGTAGTAGTAGTAGTAGTAGTAGTAGTAGTAGTAGTTGTAGTAGTAGTAGTAGTAGTAGTGGTAGTAGTAGTAATTAGTAGTAGCAGTAGTAGCAGTAGTAGTAGTAGTAGTAGCAGTAGTAGTAGTAGTAGTAGTAGTGGTAGTAGTGGTGGTAGTGGTAGTATTGGGTAGCGCTGGTGGTGGTTGTTGTGGAGGCAGTGAACAACACCAAACGGTAGAAGAAGAGTAGCATCTTGCAGCATACGTTTTAAGGGGTATGATTCGGGGGTATGATTCGGGGTATGATTCGGGGGTATGATTCGGGGGTATGATTCGGGGAGGTCCCACCTTCTGCCTTTTGAAGCAACTCAACACACCAAAAAAGGACACACCCATATATATATATATACATATTCTGTGCACAAAGCCCTGCTCAGCCGCCAAGCTTTGGGATCTTCGGTGCCAAGTCTCAGCTTCAGCAGCTTCTCCGTGGCAGCGGGGCTGCGGGGCAGCGCCAGGGTCTGCCAGCAGCGCTCGTCCTGCGGATCGAGCGAGGGGTCGAGGGGTCGAGGGGTCGAGGGGTCCGGACAGATCCAGGGCGCGGTGAATGGAGGGAAGCCCTACGTTGTTTGGCTATGGAAAGCCCCACATTGAAAAGGTTGGCTGCAAATCAAATGGAAAGCCCCGCATGGTAGGTAAAAGCATTAACAGTTTGACCTCAACATACATCCACAATCATCTGATTCACACACACACACAGATCCTGCAAATCAGCTGGTGAATGTGAGATTCAGTGTGGTCAAAATCCTTGCGACTCGCTTTGAAAAATTACCCGCTTCCTACCAAGCTGGATAATGTGAAATAATGCTTTGGCCAAGCCACATACTGGACGCACACACACACACACACACAGCAAACACACAACCACACAGAAAGCCTGCCAATAACCACTGGATGCAGCTTTACAAATGGCTAGTAGATAGTTTGTTTGGGCGTGTCTTAAAATAGGAGGACACCAAAATGGTTGCGTTCCTTTTGGCTTCCCTGCAAGCCAGCCCAAAAAGGCACCCTCAAAACAAGACAACCCCATATGTGGGATGTCTGAAACTTGGGAAAGCCTTTTCTGGATTGGTTTCGAAGCACTTGGCATGTGTGTTGAAGGGCAGGGGTTCGGACATTCTCCATTCCATGAGGGCTATCCATGAGGAACCCAAACTGAGGGTTCCGGAACCCTATTTGGCCACGTCCTTTTCTGAGGGTACCCGGTTGGTAGTTGTTTTGATGGGAGGCCAAAAGAAACACCATCATTCTCGGGGTCCCCAAATATGGATGTGCCTGGAAAAAAGGGGAGCCCCCAAAATAGATCGCAACGACTCAAAAAAGATATACCTCCGATACCCGGAGGGGGCCGGCCATTTCAAAGAGCCCAAGGAAATTCTAAGATCCCGACACCCAGCAAGGCCGCGAAGGAGCTGTTGAGACGCCTGGCATCGGATCTCTGTCTCTTGTTTGGTAGGGAAACCAAAAGGAACACCCATCGAAACCATTTGGGAATCTCCAAATCCAGTTTTTCCCAAACAGTTGAAGACTATCGGGTCTCAACCCAGGCTTGAAGGGCTTGGAGCTGAAAATTGACATCTCCCATGAATCTTCCTGGACTGCGGGCAATGATTGTTCAATCGTTCACATCTGTCGGCAGAGAAAAATATGGGAGATCTCAAACAAAGAATCATCGGAAGAGAGCGGCTCATGAGAAAAGAGGGTTGTTTCTTCATCGTTTGACGCTGGCAAGGAAACTGCAGAACATCTTCCAGAAGGCCCTCGATTCAATCCGTTTGCCATCTAATTGGTGGCATGTTGTGGCCGTCATCTGGGGTCCGTGGCTGTGAAAGAAACCAGCTTCGCAATGGTTCCCTCCAAGCCCCCGCCACCCTCCCCGTCGCTGTCACTCTTCGCTGGATCAGAAACACGTTGGCATTGCGAGGAGGCGCAGTTTCAGCACTTTTCCAGCGCTGCCAGCAAATGAGGGTGTCCAAAAATATGGACCCCGCTTCTTGGATGGCTTGTAAATGGAAACCAAACGGCAAACCTCGCTTTTTGAGTGTGCCCATTTTGGGAAACACGCCAACCGCCACAGCTTCACAAACAGCAAAAGTGAGAGTTTGATCATTTCCCTTGAACAAAAAGGAAAGGAAGAGCCAACTTGGAGCTCCTGCGTTTTCAACCAAAAAAGGATGAGGCTTGCAATCGAAAAAAGGAGGAAGACCCGGCATTTTGAACCAAAAAGGGAAGGTCAATGCCTTTCTGTCAACGGGCCGGGAGGGCATGAACTTGCCCAGAAGCTCGTTGGAGTAGAGGAACCAGGTCACGTGCCTGAGTGGAACCCCACTTCAGATTCCAAACCCAAGAGTGTGGTGTGGGGTTGTCTCAAAACAAAGGGACACCCAAAATGTTGATTTCGCCTGTGGCCTTGCAACAAGGTGAAAGTGTAACACCCATGTCCCGGACCTCTGGCGCATATAGATATCGACAACATGCAGCAGGAAAGTTGGCGTCCGGGGGCTTGAAGTCCCCAACCCGAATTTGCCGAATCGACAAAGCTGGAGGTCTGTCTCAATGGGAAACGAAAGTGACACCATGAATTTTGGTTGTCTTGAGACAACCCATGTCACAACAAACCTCATGTACAGTAGGTATGGCCAACCACATGCAGCAGATCCTGCAAGTGTCTTCGAACACACTGGCAAACCAGTAGACCTGCTCTTGTGGCACGAAAACTTTGAACATAGACCGGGTCAACACGTTCGAAGACGGCAATCAAATGGCGAGCGTTCTCAAATGTAATGTTGTGAAACAAAACTAGGGACCCTCTTTTTGGACCACACAACTGGCTATGTTCAAAGGAAAAATCCTCAGACATAGTCGGTGGAAATAAAATCGAGAAGAAAAAACAGTTGAGGGGGCCGCGATGATACGAAACCAAAGCCAGGCTGCATCCAAGAGCTGGACGGCAGCTGCCCCAGCCTGCGCTCCTGGTCAGCGCGGTGCTTTTTGAGGTCAAAACCTCAGGTTTTGCCCCGCCCCAAAAACAGCAATTCGGTCAGAAGAATTCCAGACTGGCCCAGCTTTTGCCTTGAGAACTTGTTTCTTCACATTCGCGTTACATTTTGTAGGGTTGGTGAGATTCTGTCGGCTCTCCGAGCCGGAGCTTCTTGATGGTCCGTCATCTCGTTGTATGTTGCTGTAGGTGGCAAAGGCCGGTTGTTCTGGACAGCGCGCTGCTGCCCAAGGTGACGGCAGAACGCCAGCCCATCGATATGACCTTGAGCGCAGCGCCCTGCTGTACCCTCCCACCAAGGAACCTGGCAGGGGGCCCCCTTTTGTAGCAGTCATCTAGAGAAGCAAAAGCAACAACACGCCGCCAATCAGGCAACACTCGGCCTATGAAGGACAAACCGAACGATTCACGGCCATGTGCTCTTCCATAAGCCAAGGCCCCAAAGGGAAAATGGGATATACGGGTAATGTGACTACATGGTGATACACCCTTCTTATCCTTTGGGAGTTTGGGGGGCAAAAGCATGATGATTTAGGACCAGGGAACGACACCTCCAGACCGTACCACGGACACTCGAGCTGCGATGCAGCACATCAGAAACAGGCAAAATCTCTTCAGAAGCCAAAAAAAAACTATACCCTCAAGAATCAGGTCAGGCGAACTGGACCCTGCTCCACCATAACCCCCAGTTTTCTGGAGCCAAAGTTGACCCACGGGTTTTGCTCTCACTCACTCCGACCCTTCCCCGACTTTTCTACCCCCTGCGGTTCCCCCCCCCGGGCCCCCTCTGTCCCGACGGCAGGCCAGTGTTGGCAACTCCTGCACCAGCTTTGGAGGTCGCAAAAACGCCCGTTGATTTGTTTGAGCCAAGTAAAGGCAATAAACGATGTCAGACAGTCCCAGGGCTTATTGGTGAAGCTCAACTTGTTGGCGTTTGGTTAATGAGTGCAACAGCCCAGAGGTGAACAACAACCCAGAGGTGAACGTTTGTATGTTTGGTGTTGGACAAGCCACTACCCTTGCGGACCCCCAGGAATGCACACCTATTATTGGTGTGCGTTCGCAAAGTGGGAACACCCTGATATTAGTCATTAGGAAGTGGCATGTGTGTGAGACAGTATCAGGGGCCGCTAATGCTCGGACTCAGACAGCAGCTTCTGAAGGTTGTGGCTGCTGATCAGCAAACCTCTATAGGCCGTGTTGGTTTGACAACCTTGAGCCTCTAAAGAACGCCCGTGTAAGCACAAGTGCCGCAACACATGCCGGATGACTTCTCCACGCGACCGAGGAAATCTCATTGCATGGCCGAAATTCTGCTCAACATCCCAACGAGAAGCATAGGCCCCCCCCGGTTGCAAGGGACAAATTCGCCCGCATAGAATTCCAGGGGGTTGTGCCAAATTACTTTGCCTGGGGGCCCCCCAATCGCCGGCCAATCGCGATCCCACAGATTCCAATCGCGGAGCAACGTTGGTCATCGCTGCTGCTTCTGCTTCGCTTTTCGCTGTCTTATCTCAAGCGCTGGCCTTCCTCCATCCATACCAAGAAACTGGAAGGAAGTGACGATGGGCAGGGCCTCGCTGGTGAAACTCGTCCAACCGCCGTCCAATCGCCGTCCAACCGCGGTCAAATCGTGCAATTCGTCGGTGAAACTTCGGTTTGCAGCTTCCAGCCTTTACCAGTACGCAGGTGTAGAAAGCACAGCCTGAGCCTGCGCAGGCGAAATCAACATTCACTTTTGTGCGAGACCGTGCAGTCAAAGTGAGCGAGATGCGTCGGCACCGCAATCTAAACACCATGCAGCGTCTAAATTCACAATAATTGTGTTGCCCTTTCGCGGTCCAATCGCCGGCCTTTCGCGGCTCGAGTTTTCCCAATCGCGCGGTTCAACAAGTTGCCGCTGTTCATAAGTTTTAGACATGCAATTACGGACGGCCCCCAGGTGCTGCAGTCCACGAGCTCTTAAACATCTTGGAGCCGCGTCACAACTCAAAAGTGGATGGCTTCGGCTTTCCTTTTTATTTTTCCCTTTAAACCCAAAAGCAAACACCATAAACTCGAAAGGAAACCGACAGAGCTACAAAAGTCCCAGCCATCAAATTCTGCTCGCCTCTCGGGACTCGGAAGTCGGAGATACCGGCGAGCACGCCAGCCCGCGGACCTGGGAAATACGAGGCGATCACCTGGGACCTTTTCCAAAAACTTCCGAGATAAGAAAACCAAAAGGTCAAAAGGTTGGCTTTGGGCAAGTGAGTTTGGGGACTGAGGTCAAACAGCCGCAGCTCCTTTGTGAAGGCCAGGACGCTTGTGCTTCGGCCCTTTGGCGTGAGCCTCTCTGGGCACTGGAAAGATGGAATCCCCGAGTAAACAACCTGCAGCGGCTCGTTACACCCCCGATCGGGGAGCTGATTTGTGCAAACACCACATCGGAGAAACAAAAACAACTACTGCCTGCCCGGCTGTTTCCCCGTTCAATGCACAATCCACTCATCACGATTAACAAATCCCGGAATTTCCCCCAATGTCCCGAAAGGAAGCTCCCTTTGACTTGGACCAGAAAATGGGGTTCCAGTCCTTTGGTGTGGTATCCCTCCGCGACTTGATTTTGGTCTCCCTTCCAAGTTGAGAAGAGCCAACATTATGTTGGACATGCTCTTAAAAACATGCCAAGAGTATGTCAAAATAGATTATGTTGGACATGCTCAAGCCCCCGCAAAATGGGCTTCGTTGCGTTATTCATTGTCCAAACCAGCCCCCCAAAATAACCATTTGCTTAAGCCTTTGGAAAAACTGAACAAATGTCCAGCAGTGATCGATTACCTTTACAAGCAACAGGGAAAGGAAGCAAAGGGAAGAAACTACAGAGATTACTTTTTCTACAGAGATTATTTTTCTTCCCTCTTAAGCAAATGGAAGAAAAGGGTCGAGATGAGGCTTCTGCGGTGTCCTCCACCTGCATCCGCAAAAGCAAGCGCTGCTCCTCCCGGAGAGCCTCCAATGAGATCCATGGCGCACCGTGGGGGCGTCAACCCAAAAATGGACAAAATTGACCTCAACTTCAAGGGAAACCAACTGCCAAAATAAAGTTGATTTGATGCATGTTAGACGGGATTGGAAGAAACCCGAAATTGGTTGGACCGCCACTAGATAGATCCGACAAAGAAGCCAAAACCAAGAGTCGCTTATGGAGGCATCCAAGTCCCAGCTGGCAAACACCCAAATCGACAGCTTTCGGTTCGACTTTGGTGCAGCGCTGACCATCCCTACCAACCGAGAAGGGTGTTCTGTTTTCAACATGTGAAAGGTGGGCTCCGACATCTTTGATACCAAAACAGAATCGATGGAAAAATGGGCCCCAACACAAATGTCAGGCCAGTTTTCTCCGCTGGCGTCATTTCAAGCATCATTCTGTACAAACAAAAAACAAAAGGCGGTGGTTGAAAGCAATAAGCGGGTGTGGATGGATGTCAGCCAACGTGCTGTGTTGCAAGATTTCGAAAAGGATCATGTTAGGCGTGTTGTTTCAAGCAGGTCGTGCGCTGGCGCAAAGTAGTTGGCCAAGTGGCAACAGTCACAAGGTCATCCCGCCAGTCTACATGCTGTTAGCCGCCAGAACCAATTCCCGATCTCAAGCTCTTGTTCTGTCTGCAAATTGCTCACTTGCGCCGTAAATCGTTTTTCTCTAAAGCCACCCCATCCCCGAGCTCGAGCTCACGACCAGTGCTACAGTCTCAAGTGCGGTCCACGTAAGGCAAGGCACCGTTGGCAAATGTGCAAAGGATGTGAACAGGAGACAATCACATGCCGTTTCCCTGGTTGTAGAAATCTTGGTCGCCCCTGTCCTCCCCAAACCAACAGTAGACTAGCAAACCAAGAGCAAACGATCAAGCACACTATCACTATCATTAACTTGCATCAACAAACCAACTAAGGAGCGCACGAACCAACTCGCGAGGGAACACAAACACCAACTCTCTAGACGCTCTAGGAGAACCGAGACACCAAGGCAAACAAGAGAAGCAAAGCTCCGTTTGAGCGTTTCCCATAGCGTGAAATAAATCTCTGGAGGCAAAGACAACCAGAAGATTCGCCAAACCGATCCTTGAACCAACTTGGATTTATGTCCATGTTCTGTGTTTGTTTCTTGTTAAACATTCATAGCAGGAGCGACTGGCAATATCAGCCATACGTTGCCGTAAAGGGGCACAAAACCAATATTGACCGTGACTTACCATGAGGAACTAAGCCAAATGAAAAGGATTCAACCCAAACCAACTAAACTTGTCTCCCATGATTGTCTAGGGTCCCTCTCCTGCAGTGGAAATCCTGAAAAGTACCAAAAACTGCAACAAAAAACCGGACCCCTGTGGACTCACTTCTCTTTGAAACCACCAAAAAACCGGCCAGCGATGGCCAGCGACTCAAGAAAAAGACCCGGTGGTTTCCCTCCATCCCGAGCCTCGAGCCCCGGCCCAAAGCGAGTCACGTCGTCCGCAGCCCGCCTGCTTCAGCGCCGCGCCCCGGTGCCCGTTCACCTCCACGATGCGGTGGCCCCGGTGCACCTCGAGGCAAACCGACAAGCCGAGAACTCAAATTGAAATGGGTCAAAATCAACCAAGGGACTAAGGGACCGCAAGTTTTCGTCTTTGGCTTTTTGGTTCCATTTCCCAAGGTGCCATTGTGGTACCCTTTTTCGAGCAGCCAAGTGGACATGGAAAACCCATAGACCCCGAGGCTTGGGGTCCCTTCTGTCAGAAAGAGTCTGGTTTCTCCACACGTGGGGCGATGTTTCTTGGGCTCCAAATGGCTCCAGATTCCAGGCTCGGAGTACTGAGATCCCTGTATGCCCTGCCGACGTGGTTTTCTCGGCAAGAGCTTCCTGGCTGTGGAGTTGAAGGCCTGCTCTGGACAGATCCGACTCCAGTCCATTCCCTGGTTGAGATTTGGATGTTGTTTAGTGGAAGTCTTGGGGAAGCCGTTGGGGAAGCTGAGCTGCCAACAGGCAACGCCAAGTCCCCAAAAGAAAGGTATTGCCCCTAGTTGTTTAATTCCCAAATGTGGATATGTGTCTGAAAGGGAACCCCGAAACTGCTGCTGTGTGGCCTTTTTTGCTTGCTTTTCAACTTTCAACCCCAAAACGGGTGCCAACTCCAAATCAAATCAAAGGTGAACATGGCAGCCCCCAAAAAGAACATGCGCATAACGGATCAATATTCCATTCGGCCCCAAATGATCATGGCTTACTTGTCCAATTGCAAAAATCAAATATTTTTTGTGGTTTCCCAACCACTGGTCATCCCATGTTTACCGTTTGACCTTTTGATCAACCCTCACGGTTCAAATCCCCCACGGAGCAGGTCCGCTGAAGCCGTCGGCGCCTCTTGGCTGGGATTCAGCTCGTTCCATCGCCGGATGAGCCCATCCTTGACCGCGAGCACCACCGGACAGTCCACCTCCTTCTCGCCTGCGAGCCGGTCTGGGGGCCACGAACCCTCCCCTCCGCAAACAACAAAATGAGACGCCCCAAATGGATCGTAAATAATTTTAGAGTAATCAAATGGATCGTAAATAATTTTAGAGTAATGAAAGGAGTGAAAGGAACCATTTTGGTAAGACTCAAGGTCATGTTCCCCCCCCCCGCCTCAAAAGAAAACAACAACCACAACTCACAGATCAACGTTTTTTTTTTCAATCTTGAGGATCTATTTTGTTCCTGCATCTTTCTAGAAAGTTGCAAAGCTGCTTGGTACAATACACGACAAGAAACTGAAATGCACCAGTGGAATCCGTCAGAAGGACTCCTGCAAAAAGCAATTGCCTCGTAGTAGCCACATCAACATCTAAGCTGGAGGGAAGGCTGTTCACGCAGGCGTCTTTGGGCTGGTTTTGTTCAAACTCCGATTTCCCGGGCGCTGCAAAGTCTTTGACTGCCCAGAGTCGGCACAGTCCAAGAAAGGGATTCATGGATTCGCCGTGATCTCACACACGCTCTTGGAGGTGTCCTTCGCTTCCGGGCATGTTTTGGCATCTGCATTGTAACATCAATAAATGGCACATCATGTCTTCCTTTGTAGACATGTCATTAGCAGTCGAAAGAAAAAAACAACTACATAACCTTAACTATAACAATGCCTATAATCGCTTCCGTCCTATGATCCTGGCGAGGAAACGGCTCACCTAAACACAAAGGTGGCTTTTGGTGAGGACGCCGGGTAAGATGTATCTCTGCAAAACAAAACAAAAAAGAAAAAAAACACATCAAGGGGTGTTGTCCCTGCTTGGGGCTCGCCGTATCGACTCAGAATTGCTTTCGGGTGGATAAGCTTCTCTCCATGCTGCGGAGTTTGAAATCAAACTGCTGGATGGTTGGACAAGTGCAGGAAACTTGCCCAGACCCTTTCTGGGGTTGACTAATTTGATAAGGAACCCATCAAACAGATTGGACAGTGACGGAGAGCCCGCCTTTTCGTAGAGGGCCCCTCCTGTCCCCGCTATTTGCCGCGACCACCTTGGGTCGCTAAGTACGTAGGTTCCCCCACAAAAGACTTCGACCCTTTCCGCGGAGTAGAGGTGGGGGCCTACTTTCTGTCCTGAAAAAGGGTAAGTTCCCTATTGCCCTCGACCTATCAAGTTGTGCTTGCCCAGTTGCAGAAAACAGGAACACAACTTCCTAGATTGATTTGCAAGAATCGATGCAGCGGGACAGGTTTGGCACGTTTGGCAAAATTACCGCCAAGACGAACTTGCTGCACTTGTAGGGCAACCTTACAATATTCTGGGCAAGTCAATGACTTTCATGATGCGAGCACGCTTTACCCCCGTTGGTGAGCTCCTTATACATTGCTGCTGTCCAACAAAAGTAGAGGAGTCGACTCCATTTTGAAGATCTCCCCCTAAAATTCTGACCCTACCGCCCACCAATATGGAACCTGACTGGGGGTCTGAAGGGGGCCTTCTGGGCGGTGGGCGTATCCACGAAGGCCGTCTCAAAACACGCCCGTACCTGAGTCAACGTCGATGCCCAGCTTCTGCCCTTGACTCCTCGAGAGGGAGGTTCAGCCACAGAGGTAGCCAATCTTCTCTAGGCTTGCGATTCTACTGCAAGCCTTAGAATCTGTACAGAAAAACAAAGCGATCCGTGTCAACCCCGCAAAGGTGGGATGCGGAGTGATTTTACTGCAAGCCTTGGAGTCTGTACGTCCACAAACAAAGTGATCAGTGTCTGACATCCCAAGGTGAGATGGGGAACGAGGACTCCAACCATACTCCTCACGGAAGGCTCTGAAGGCCAATGTTTCACCATGAGACCAAGATTCTCAGGTTGCTCAAACCGAGCCTAAAGTGGGATTGTGGAGGAACTTGCATTCGAAGTCTTTGGAGCTTTCACATTTCAAAATACACATCACTGGGAAGACACGATGCCACAACATACTAGTGGAAGGAGCTTAGCGCAACATTCATCTTTCAGACTCCAACACAAGGCTGCTTGAATCAGCTTGACTGATCTGGCAATCCATGTGTCAAACATTGGAAGCCATTGAAATGCATGGGCTAGCCCCACCAACTGCGAGAAAGAAACAAACAACATGTGCTGCTTTTAGGGGACCCCGCAAACGGAGGTTTTCCTGTTGGTGTCTCTTTACACCAACCAACAAAAAGGTACCCTGAAAAAACGACACACGCAATACGATTGCCCCCCAGAAATCAAAAACCAGCCATCTATGCAGCCAACTGGGTGGGGGCCGACTCTTGGGGATCCGCTCCTGTCCACCTGCACCAGGTATTCCCGGTGCTCCATGGCCCGGAGTCGCTCTCTCGTGCCGTCGAATCACCGTGCCTTTTTGATGTTTTGCATCCGAACGAGGACTTGGAGAAAACACACACACACATGTCAGCTGTCAAAACACAACCTCTTTTGGAGGCCAGGTTCCGGTTCTGCACGAGAGTTGGACAGCAACATCTGTGTATGTCCTGGCCATTTGTTTTGTTGTTTCTTTGCCGGGTTCACGGGTAGACTTCGACCTCTCAACATGTCTTGGTTCCAAATCAGCTGAAGTTCCGACATATGCTTCTCCAATTCCGTTCCATGTTGAGTATAATTGTATAGTGTTTGCTTCAGTGTCCATCACCCAACAATGTGTATTGTAATCCCACCTCAGGCTTTTCGGAGCAAGCGTGGCCTGATCTCCGGCTTCTCTCATAAGCCGACTGACGAGACACCTGGTAGCTTCTCTCACGAGCAGGGCTTGCTTCTTCACCCTTTCTCAATCCCAAGGGCAACCCCAGAGGGGACAAACCTGCATGTGGGGATCGTCAACGCAAAGGGTCACCAGGAATCGGCCACAGTCAAACGTCCACTACGAGCGACATTGCTCAAGGTTCCCAGATCGCTGCTTCCCTCTGGATGACAGCGTTTTACCCGGCGGAACAAAACATATCATGGGTGACCTGGTTCCCTGAAATGGGCCGGGAACAGAAGCACAGCTGGTCGCCCTTGGTTAAGTCCCTTAACCAAACTGAAGCAATGCTGTTGCTGCAAGAAAGCCAGAAAACCCTCAAACAACGACACCCACAAGGACCCCATCTGGGCGCTTCTGGCCACACAAAGCTTCACCGGCACCAGCTGGCGCCAGCGGAGGAACTCCGTGGCGACCTCCAAAGTGGCGACATCTTAAAATCGAACCCCAAAAATCGCGGTATCCAAACCAAAGAAATTGAGGATGATAGTCACGGCACACCGGTTGGAACCGATCAGGTCCCCTTTGGGACTGGACGGCTTTGAAGCGGATTTCTGGTTGAACTTGCGGGGCGTGGGATGAAACATAGGCGACTCCTCGAGAACGGGAAAGCAGCCACCTGTCCCATTCCTTTAAGGACACAGAAACTGCCACGAAAAGTGCATGCCGGTGCGGGAGGGATCCGATGGAGCGTTGCTCAAGCATGAGCATAGGCAGGCTATGCTCAGAATCCACTTGAAGCTATTGACCTGGACTCTCGTTTGAATTCGGCTTTGGACTTCATCTGCGCCAGTTGATGGGTATCCTCGTCAAGTTTCAACACTTAGACTTTCAGCTGAAGGTTGCTCTCCCAAAGGTGTCTCCAGGAAAAGAGTTCACCAAATTGTCAGTAAATTTGGATCATGTTCCCTCCAACTGGGTTTTCTCTTGCAACTTGGCTGGTGGCTAGTATAATTTGCTTCTTTTTGCATTGTGTGTTTCGCTTTCAATTGTTGTCTATTGCATTGTTCCAACACGCGAATCAGTTGAACCAATCGACACCCTGCAAGCGTCCTGCCTGAGCAATGTTCTCCACAATCCCAGCCTCGCTCCTCGTGCGATTTATCTTGCTCGCGCCAAACCATTCGCAAGGTTTGGCCGGCCTGAAACACAGCAAAGCATTAAGATTGGCTGCTATGGTTCTAAGTTAGTTTTAAGAAACAAGTTCCAGACATATATCCTTAGCCAAAGATCCTGCAAAACAAACGCGTCTGGCAAAGTTCTTGGCCATGGGGCTTCTCGAAGTACTAGCCTCAAATGGGGCTGGTTTCCTTTTGGTTCTCCTTTGAATACCAACCGAAAGTGGGGGGGTCCAACATTTTGACTTGTGCTGAGGCCGCCGCTCTGGCGGGCTTTGCGCTGGCTTGTTCTTTTCACCGCTTAAGCTGACTGAGCGGTGAGGACCATGGGGGTCCGGCAATTTGAGAAACACTCATGAGAAGGTAAACCATGTTGAACCAGTCCATCGGCTTTTGGCGCCCGAGCAACAAGAGCCCGGTCCGCAGATGGGCTTCATCCGGAGACATTGCAATTGTCCCTACAAATTAATATACGAGTACCCCAAGAAAGGGTCCAAGAGAAGATCCCTCTAAACAGCACGGCTTTGGGGTTCCAAGTTAATCTGAGAGAAATTACCGATTGTTCAATAGTGTTTTGGGTGCTGCTCATGTGCCGTGCTCCCACAAATCATGGGAAAGCCCTCGTTGAGGCACTTCAATCCAGGCTCAAACCGATTTTCAGGCGCAAAGCTTAGCCATGCGAAGCTTTTCAAAGCACCTCCCAACATCACGGGGCAGCCCCAGTCAAATCACATCCAACCCCACCTGTCTTTCACCACAGCTGGGGCCTCCCACCACCACCGGAAGCCAGGGGTCACGTCCAGCTGTGGCCCTCGCGTTCCAAAAACAGGGACCCGGTCAACTGGTTGTGTGTGTGTGTTGTGTCTCTCACTTCCCGAGCGGATTGGCCAGAAAAAACACATAAACTTTTTGTTGCCACCAAGATGGTCTTCCAAGACAGTTGTTCAATCTTCCCTGTAAACACCGTCCATATCATAGTTCCGTGAAGTCCGGCCAAACATGTCTGCCTCGCCACATCTTCAAACAAGTGAATTCCCAACCAAGATCCTATTTATGTTCAGCGCAGGAAGAATGCTAAAGGGGCCTGCCATGCTCCCATCAGCAACAGTCGGCAGTCACAGGAGACCCCGTCTGCCAGCCAATGGCAGGACGCTTTAGCCAGGTTTCCTTAAATGGTTCTGGAAGGTCTGGGGGTTGCTTTTGGGGATACCACATGGGCTATGAACTTATTGTATTAGTTTTTAGAAGGCACCACAACCTGAATCTAAACAAAGAAATCCCCTTCCAATGCTGATGGGTTTTGCTGCTTGCTGGCGCCACGCGTCGGACCCTTTGTTCCAATCATTGGCCCATGACGTTGAGTGGTTGTGTCCAAGACTCCTCCAACATTCCCTCTTTGAGCATTTGACAAATCATGGCGCACACCTCCAATATCATAGCGCACAACTGCTCGAAAGGTACAAGTACTGCGTGTACAGTGACATCCTCCAAAATATTCACCATACGAACTGCTGTGCTTTTCCAGAACACCTCAACAAAGTTAGTTTTGAGAAGCCCTCTCAAAATCTCCACAAGGGACCCAGCAAAATTATGGTTTGTCGTTTTCAACCACGCCTGGCTCATCCTCTTTCACCTCCAGCTCCTGGATATTGCCACTTCTTCGAGCCACTGGCAGTGTTTTTATGGCTAGTGAACAGTGGGTCCCTGGGTCTTACCCTAGAACCAACCTGCAAAAATTGAAGCGGAGCTATTGACAAGTGAGGTGATTCTGGTCGAATTGGGCGACGCCGACATCAAAGCCGCCTCATGAGGCAAACGGATTGTTCTGCACATATGCCAATCACAGCATGTCTTTCAAACTAACAAGAAACATACAAATATATACAAATCAACTTCAGCGACTGGAAGAAGGGTTTCGCAACACCCTGCCCAGGTGGGTCAGCATTGGCGATCCGGGTGAATAGATTTATTTCAACTACAATTCGACAAGAATGGACCAAGGAGATCGAATCGCACACGCCAATAACACAAACACAGGCACGCCACCTGTGTTGATCACCAACTGCATCCTAAAGGGTGCCCCTTTTGCTCCAAGATACACTTAAGCCAAGCAGTAGGGTTCTTTTCTGTTTCTCCAAGATAGACTTAAACCCAGCATCTCCTTGGGGACCTGGGCCAGCCCTGACTTTAAGTCTACCTGGTCTCCTCCGGGGGCGGTGGGGGCGGCGTGCTCGACGCCGCTGAGCCCGGGCGCAGCTTCTTCTTCGCCTGAAGGCATGGCACGTGGCGAGTCAAAATCAAACCCGGTAACACCCTCCCACCTTTCATGGAAGGCACAACCCCATGTAGAAAAAATACTTTCCTCTTGGAAAAGGGGTTTGTGTACCTCCATGTTTGTTGGGAGGGTAACATGGTCGTAATCCAAACACCTGGTAAGGAATCAAAAAGGCGGAGATCCGAACCCATTTATGGCAAGGGGATCATCCCTCACCTTCATCTACCCGGGTTTGATTGTGGCTCAGGTGCTTCCATGGAGGTCTTTCTGGTCCTGCCTTCCTTTTGGCTTTCATTTTCAACCACAGAGGGTACCTTCAAAACAGACACACTCCGATTCGCCCCATCACCCAAATGGGAAAAAATCACTTATGGGCGCAAAAGGTGTTCAATCCACCCAAGCAAATACAAGGACCCCTGGTTTCCCAGGACGAAAACACTCTCAAGATCCGTGCCGAATGCCGAATGCTCTGATCAGCACCCCAAAACACATGATTTACAGAGAAGAATCACCTTTTGGACGGCTCCTGTTGGGGATCCAATGAAAAATATTCGGGGGAGGGGAATTCAAGACTCCGAGAAACAGCAATGATCATCTTCATAGAGCTCCAGCAAAAGTTGGTCCGGGTTTCTTGTGGAAGCTGTTCGACTTTTTGAGTCTTTGAAGCTGAGGGCCAAGGCCATAACAGCCTCACGTTGCCCTTGCCACTCCTTTCCGCTTGTCGAGCCCTCTGCGTGCAAAACAGCCTGCTGCTGCAAAAATCTATGAAGGCTTGGAGCGTTCTGAGGGTTGGCCACTATCTAGAGTCTGAAACCACATGAGTTCCAAGGATTTTCGAACCAATATTGGCTTTCATTCAAGCTGAAGTTCTGATAGGGGGACGCGCCCACCACACACGTGCCTGGTTTCTTTCACAGAGCTGCACATGCACTTGGACGTCCAATCCACGAATGACCTAATGGCCACTGGGATACGGACACGTGCCCGAACCAGGGTTACATGCATTTGCCCGGTCATTGGAAAATAAGGGCGCCTTTGTTGGTTGAGGCTAAACAACAAGCCACTAAACGCTGGTTCGTTCAAAAAAAGAGGAACCAACATAAAACTGGCCATCATCAGAAGCGATTCTTGTTTGCATTACGAATGGGCCAACGGCAATGCCTACAAAAACAACTGCTGGATGTTGCTGGCAAAAAAAGCACCAACTCCCCTGCAAAGGCAACCAAAGCACCTGGAAAGGTGTTCCAGGTTTCGGATCTTGACAAAAACTGAGAACCAATGGGAAGACCATGAAACATGGTCAACCTTCCGTGCCCTGGACCAAGAGCCGTCTTGAAAATATGTCTCATGGTGGAACCTGACAAAACAGGATAGGTCCCTCTTCTTTCTTCAAATTCCTACCCCGAGACCCCAAAAAACACAGATGGATCCAACTCGAATTCACGGCCTCAGGGATGAGCAAGGAGGACTTGGAAGCTTCTCTCGCCGCCTGGAAAAACGGTGGACAGACAGACGCGTAGCGGTTTCGAAACATAGGAAATGGACCCACATGTTGGAAGGTTTTGAAGGGAAACCAAAGGAAACCACCTGGAAGAATTGGTCCCCAACTTTGAGAAACCTTGGGTGTCCGTGGTCGACTTCATTTTCTGAAAGTAACCCGGGCGATCTGCTTCCCTCGAACATTCTAACACCATTCTAGCTCTTTTACCAAAAAACAAACTCAATCCATTCAACCAAATATCTATTCAATATTTCCAAAACATCCCAATCAATTCGCTTTCGAAATCCCCGCCTCGGCTTCCTTGGCCTCTCGCTCCTTCCTCTCTGCTTCGGGATCCTCCTCTGGGGGCGGCTGCCACGGAACCTGCGGAAGCGTTTGCAGGGGGTGTCGTGTTTGTTCCCTTGGGGGAGTGGTTTAAAGGGAAACCGAAAGGCAACGACAACTTTGGAGGTTCCCTCACGCGAATCTGATAGGGCGCCACTGCAAGAAACCTGCGCAAGAAGTTCTCAACTCTAACCGTTGCCGATATTTGCTTGACTCATTCTGTATAGATATACGCCTGTGCCATAGATTGAAGCTCAAAAAAGGGGCTGTCCAGTTGGTCTCTGGGCGAAGCCCAGGTACCTCTCGAACCACAGCGCCTCGAGCTGGAAACCTCCGGAAACTTTGGGATAGCATCAGAGGCTGACTCGTACGTGGGTACCAGAAAATTCGATTCATGATTGGTGGAAAGCAGGAACCGGTCGAGGGTGCTGGGAAACTGTGAGTTCTCGCGTGCTAAAGCAGCAAGCGACCACCTTTAGGGAAGATTTGGGAATGCCGTTACCTTACCGGCCACAAGCCCGATCTTACCCAACCATGGAGCCCTCTCTTTGTTTGGGTTTAATGGGAAACCACGAAGTCATTTTGGGTCCCCCCTCGGGCCCCTCAGTTTGAAACACACCCATTTGTAAGTCTGGTGTTTTGCATGCAGTCAGACGACCGAGACACTGGGGAGGCGGGCAGTTTGAAAGAGGAGCAACGCCTGGTTCGGGCTAAATGTCAAAACTCCAGCATGCTGAATGTCCGCGAGGTTGCAAGGATAAAGCGCCCTGGACCACGGATAATTCCAATGCAAACACCGGAAGCACACTAGCCCAAAGAGACGCTGATCCCAGGGCAGTGGCCAGCCCTGGGAAATATCGGCAAGTGCAGGCTCCAAAAGCAGTCGACCTGAGAGCCGCGAGAACATCGTCATTAGACATAGCCAGAGGTTGAGACTTTGAACCGAAATACGTGTGGCAGCTTCCGGCTGAAGTGTCGTGTTCATGAATTCAGCGCAGAAAGAGGCCAAAAAATGACACACCCAAACAAAACATGTTCCAGCTTTTGATGGAATTGACGACACGGCCCCTCAAATGGGGTGCCTGTTCACCATAGGAATTGGCTTGGGCAAACTCTTCGAGTCATGGTCTGGGATCTAGCCATTTTCTGACCAGGTGAAACCAACCCTCAAACCGCACCTCCATGATCGGACTCGGCTCCATGCCTCAGCTGTCATGTCTTGGACAGTGGCATGAGGAAAATGCGAATGTCTCAGGCATGTTTGGCGGATGAAGAGCTCAAAGGGAACCAACCCAAATTTCTGACATTGATTCATAATCCTTAAGCTGATTTGCCCAAATATCTGGTCGCTATTTGCAGAAGTGCTGGGCTGCCAAAGCACCAACAACAACACAAGGCTATGCAAATCCAGCTGCAACACTGATGCTTCTGGCTCGTTTGGCTAGGTGCATTGTTAGATTGGATGTTGGCTTCGATAGGTGTGTTGATGGCTTGATTGGCGCATTTCAAAAGGGGGCATCCCAAACTGACCGGACCATAGGCTACCGCTAATTGCCCATGACACATCTGGTGGCTTGGCCAACACGGCCAAACTGCTTCAGGGCCCGTCAAGCAAGCGCATTCTGGGGCTTTCCCTTTGGGAGCCCTTGCAAAAATGTCAAACCGCCCTGCCCAGACTTCCCAGCAACCTATCTCTATAGATTTGGTGCCCTTGTCATGAAACATGCTCCTAGTTCCTTCATTCTCCCCCATGTGTTTTGCTCTGATGAAACCAAAAGGAGTCCTTATTCGCACCGTTCACCCCAAGAAAGACTACGCCCACATCCGCTGAGACGTCCAGCGCAAGTTCATGGTGAGGATGTCTGCCATCTCCGCTAAGACCGCCTGGCCAAAATCATGGCCACGCGTGTCAGACAAAGAAGCAAGCAAATGGATGGCCATGAACTCAGCAGGGATATCACAATACTCTGGTGTCAAATGCAAATTCGTTCAAAATCCATGTCGTGTGGCCAAAAATCCCCATTCTGTAGCTGTCTGCGGCTCTCGTTCTGGCTCTTGAAGGCATGTGGAAACGCGCGGACATGCACCCACCCTCTACCTTGGAAACCAGCTCACGCATTCCGTCTCCGACTCACTCGCTCTAACAAGCACAACACTTCAAGGCAAGCTAAAACACAGTGTATCAAAAAAAAAGCCAGCCAAAATCGAACTGGCCGAGGCGGGCATCGCGACGAGGCGGGCATCGCGAAGCCTTTACAATTATGTTCACCAATGGGTTCCCTCTCAAAGCTCATACCCTCTCTGAAACTCCTTGATGTTTGCGAAAAACAAAGGAACTTGTGCAACCTCTTTGGCAGAGCTTCGCGGGGCTATGTTGGCAAATTTCCGCAAACAACAACTACGAGGTATCTCGAGATCAATCGTGGAGGTTTCGCACGCGACACATAAGATCAAATGGCCTTGTCCTTTCATATCTCAATGCAAGGACCTTTATGGGTGTGGTTCTTTTCTGATTTGGAACCACTCTTTTGCTGAATGAAACGGAAAACGAAAAGGAACCCGCTACCATTTTTGGGCCCTGATGTTGGAACAACCAGGCATAGTCATGAAGTACATGGTCAATCTGCGGCGGACCTCGCCATTCCCGCTACCCATGGTGCGCCTTAGTTTCGCAGAACAACAGATCATGTACGCAGGGTGAGTTCCTTTGTTCAAGGCTAACAACGGCTTTTTGCTACTCACTGTTTTTCTTTGAACCCGCAAGCAACGACCTGCGATGTCAATCGTCTTCCGCGAGCCTTCTGGTGAGGGTCAGTGGTCACAATGCTCATTAGGGACCTGGAGATAAAAGGTGATCTCACCGTTTTGGGGCCTTTATTAAAACTGGTTGCCAAACTGGGAGAAGGTCCAAAGGTCAAAAGTTTGATTCGCTTTGGGCAAGTGAGAATGAGTCTGAAGCTGACCGACCGACTTATCGATGGATGAAGCAAACTGGAAAACGCCACGCTCCCAGCCCGCAGCTCTCGGGCCTCTGCGACCGTCACAGAAGCAGGCTCGTAGGGCAACTGAAACCTGACGTGCATCCAGCGAAGCAGCGAAGCCATGGGCCAGTTTGTGTACGGATATTGTCCAAACTTCCAGCAAATGTTTGTGATGTTAGAACTTGTCCTGGAATATGCATCTGGACGGAACGCGCTAGCCCCAATCTTCTGCCATCTTCTGCCCAAAAATGACACGGACTTGGTGATGAATGGTTGAAGCACGGCGCTGCAATGTAACAATTGGCTTAAGATCTCCTGGGTGCTGGGATTCGCGGCGTGGAGGCCAAGTGGCTCCTGTTTTGCCACCAGACCAAACTTATGTGAGCCCCGCCCCGGGTAAGTTGGGTAGGTTTGAAGGGACACTGACAACCTGATCAACCCCACACTGATAAACTCACCTGCACAGAAAACAGAACCAAACTCTGGACCCGTTGTTCCCATCACATCCCGTTTCGGTGCGGAGGGTTGCCTCATGGACAGAAAACCGCACCGGGTGCTTTGAGCAAGTGGATTCCCTTTACTCATGGGCGCATGAGCAAAGCATAGTAAAGGTGGCAATCTGGTGGACCTTAGGTCCAGTTCCCCTTGTGACCAAAATGATACTAGAGTGGAAACGTGCTGATCAACAACCCTCCATTCGCTGGCACAAAGGGAGGGGGAGAGTTTGGTCGGGATGCCTGTCTTCGAGGACACACCCTGGCTAATGACGTGTCAAGTCAATCCCAGTGCTGGGAATGAAAGGTCAATAGCATATTCTTCTAGGTCGAAGTAATTTTCAATGGCCTGGGTCGCTGTGTGGAAGGCTTGCGAAAGCCAGGCGGGGTGCATATATGGGCAGAGCTGGATTGATTTCTTAGCGCGTCCTTCAGGCTTGGAGCATCCACGATCTGCAAAGGGCGACATGAGAGCGGTAAGCCCAACGTGTGCTGGGCATGTGGCATGCCGCATTAGGGCTACGCGGCGCGGCGGAAACTATCCGAAGATAAGAGCAAAACATGGCCAACGGTCAGGGTCCGTTCAAATTCCAACCAAAACAAGAGATGCACATAAGCCCAAACAAGAGATACGGTCTGTCAGTAGAAATTAGACCCTCAAATGGTCCAGAAATAAATTATTTGAGACTCTCAAGCGCTCAAACAATCAAAAACCACTCCCCACTGAAACTGGTTTGCATACATATATATATATATGTATTTATTTATTTATTCGAGCCCCAACTCTCACCTTGGTTTCCTTTGCTCAGGGGCCTGAGAATTGGGTGTTCACGCTTTTGGAACAGCAGCGTCCAATTTCCAAACTCTGAGCCAGAGGTGTGGTAAGTTGCCAAAAAATTGTTCGAGGAAAACCTGTAGGTTTCCAAACCTTGATTTACCGCGTGCTGCGCCTTTAGATGTAGTACATCTAGACGCCTGGAAACATATAGAAATCTGCAGAGATTGTCCTTTGCAGACTTGTCTCATAGCAGCACTCTTTGCCTCAGTGGGCAGTGGACTGTCGGGAGCGAAGGGAGATAGGATCCAATCCTGGACTTGTTTTCTTAAATTGGACGCTGCTGCCCCAAAAGCGTGAACACCCAATTCTCAGGCCCCTGAGCAAAGGAAACCAAGGTGGTCAAAAACCAACCCAAACGCACTAGTGGAGGCACTGTGACACCAAACGCAAAACATGGCCGAGAAACACCTCCGTTCAATAAACAAAATTGGAAATCCGGTCAAGACTCTGGATTGACACCACCATTTCTTGTTCCCCATCAAACGTTTAAGAAATATTCCAGACCCCGGTCAAAACACACGGTTTTCTTAACATACCGATCGACCGTGCACATAAGCTACTATCAGTATATATATATATATATGTATATGTATATATATATATATACACAAAATTCATATGGCATGAGCAAAGACTCTGGACCTCCTTCCGAGCAGCTGCTTCGCCACTGCTTGGATCAAGGACTTCTGTGTGACGTCGCCTCCTCGGCACACGTGGAGATTTCCGCGACTTGAAAAGGACAACCCATCCGCACACACAAACACACACACACACACAGACAATCGCACATGCACATGGGCTTGCGGTTTTGAGGGTACCATTTTTGGGGTTGGTTTGAAGAGAGGAAGGAGAACTGTCCGGGGGTCCCCACATTTTGACACCCACACACAGGCACAAACAAATACACAAACTAATAAACAAACAAACATAGAACCCTGGAAATAGTTGGACCATGGCACAGCATGTTGGGGTTGCAGTACAACAAAGCTGAGTCTCTCTGCTTGGCGAACAGTGATCTGAGAAGAACACAGAGCGTATGAGTGCCTGTTTCAGAAATGGTTACCAAACAAACAACTGCCATAGTCATAATTCCCTTAAAACCAGAATCATGTCCATAGTTCTGTAAGAGGTTCGGTTGCCCCAAGTGGTTCGGTTGGACATTCCTACCAACCGCAAGTGGTTCGGTTGCCCCATGGCACATACAACGACCCGTGCAAAAGGCAACCTTGAAACAAGATTCCATCTCAGATACCGGCGGTCCACTGCCAGGTGGTAGTCCATCTCAGGTGACACCTCCCAAAACTTACTCCGCCCCAGCAAGTCTCGAGAACGGGGTCCAAATTCAAGCCTGTTGTCCAAAACTTTACGTTGGCTCGGGTCAGCTACTCGTGCTTTTGCAGCACCAGTGATGCCACAACATAGTCACATCATTTCATATCTTAAGGGTGCGGAGTTTTTTTTTAGTTTTCGTCCGGGCCAGTATTCTGTTGTTTTTTTTCTGCATTTTCTCGCGAAAATGACGCATTTTACACTAGCCCGTCAACATCCCCAGCATCGTTTCAACATCCCCCGCATGTCCGACCAACATCCATAGCATCACCAACACATCGTGGGCGACAAAAACAAAAAAGTAGCTGGCGGGTTGACGGGGTCAACAAAGTGATGATTCAAATAGGAGGGCATTTCAATCCCTGTAAAAAACAAAAAGTAGCGGGGGGGATTGGGGGGGGGGGCACCCCCCCCCATGATGTTGTTTGCAGAAGTGATGATTTGAATAGGGGTGCAATTAGATCTCTGCAAAAAGTCTAAAAAGTAGCGGGGGAGTTGGGGGGGGGGCGGCAGCCGCCCCCATGATGTTCGAAGAATTGATGATTCAACTAGGGGTGCAATTAATCAAATCTCTGTAGAAAATCCAAAACGTAGCGGGGGGGTTGGGGGGGGCGGCACCCCCCCACATGATGTCGGAAGAAGTGATGATTCAAGTAGGGGTGCAATGATTCAAGAAAGGGTGCGATAGAATTTAAAAGGCAGCGGGAGGGTTGGCGGGGGTGGCTTCCCCTATGATGTTCGAAGAAGTACATACATACAGACATACATGGATTACACTGAATACCTAAAATGTCGTATTTTGCAGCATTTTCTCGCGAAATTGGACGGTCGAAAAGTGATGATTGAACTAGGGGTGCAATTCAAAGATAAATCCAAAAAGTAGCGGGGGGGAGGCGGCAGGCCCCCCCATGATGTTTGAAGAAGTGTTGATTCAAATAGGGGTGCAATTACTCTGCAAGCAATCTAAACAGTAGCGGGTGGGTTGCGGGGGGGCTTCCCCCCCCATGATCTTCAAAGAAGTGATGATTCAAATAGGGAGGAACTGGTGATGCTGATGATGCGGGAAGCCACATCCAAAAAGCCTGGACAGGAACTGGGAAAGCAGAGGATGCAAAAAGCTAAAACCGCATAAACCAGCGCCGCAAAAGCCAAAATGCCACCTGCCGAAGAGGAACTGGGAATGCAGAGGATGCGAAAGGCCAAAGCCAAGAAGCCGAAAAGCCCAGAAGCTGAGAAGCCAAAAAGCCAAGAAGCCAAGAAGCCGAAAAGCCAAGAAGCCGAGAAGCCAAGAAGCCAAGAAGCCAAGAAGCCAAGAAGCCCAAAAGCCAAGAAGCCAAAAGCGAAAAAAGAAAAAGAAGAAGAAAAAAAACGAACAAACATCCTAAAATAAACACCCCTCCATATCTTAATCGCGCACAGCCGCATACTCAACCACGTAAATCCTTTGTTTGTTGCAATTGGCATACCGCCGACAGAACATCACTCCCCTTCGGGGAAATTGAATGAGGCACTTGAGCGACTGGCCGAGTCTTGGACACCTCTCTTTGTTGCTGGTTTACTGGCTGAGGTCTTGACAGGATAACCCTAGTCAAAAAGGCCAAATAAGATAGCCTGCAAAGGACACCCCCGTAAAAGCTGGCCTCAAACGGCGGAAAGTCGAAAGCCGATATTTCTCCGCCCCCGCGCCTCCAGGAGGTGTCGAGTCAGACGTGCCACGTCGCGCACATGGACCAGCCTGCGCGTGATTCGCTGCTGTGCTGAACTGGCTAACGTTGACCCCATTCTAAGAACCTCCGGCTCTATTTCGAGTCCCTTTTCAGAGAGAACCCCCCTGATCCACGACTGGGGTTTATTCAATGGGGATCTCTTCACAACAGTGGTGGACATCAACCCCCCAATGGTTGATGACTTTGAAGCTCTTGCAAAAAGGGACGGAAAGGGATAACGAGATACTATTCAAGATCCCAAATATACAAACATGTATTGAAAAAGGTTTGGGCCTTTGGCCATTCATCTCTCTCATTCTTCTTGTTCCACATTCTAAAGTGGTTCCAGGGGATGTGGATGGCCAAGAGAGAAACATGATAAATGACTAGCCAGCACTTGGTATCTTGTCCTTTCCTCTCTCTCATCTGGAGTTCTCCTGCCTCACCCGAAATCGATTAATATGTGAATGAGAGGAAAGGACCATGACCATCTCTTTCTCCCAGCCACCCATGCCTCACACGCGCCATCAGAGCTCTCTAACTTCAATTCGCTGGGGTGATCTTGGTCCATGGAGACATATGAGGCAAGGTCCCAACACGTTTGTCAACATTCACAGTCAACACAATGAAGTTACCTTCCCCTTGATTGTTTGACCCGCAAATCACCTCTTGAGTTGCTACCCAACCAAATGATGTGTGAGACTTCCTCTAACGCTTTCATGAATGGAACGGCTGTCCATTTGTCACAAGCCTGTTTATACAGTGATACATGTGTTCAAAGTGCGCCACTTGCCAAGAGCGAGCAGGGGAAGCGACAAATATGGTTGACTCCAAAACACCAAATCATTGCAGGCAGGTAACTCAATCCTATCATTCACCAAGGTGTCTGGTTGGTCCACTTGCAAGCTTGAATGTCACACACCAGCCAGGCCGGTTCCTTGTGGTTATCTGTTGAGTTGTTTTCTCCTTTTTGTCCGTATGTATTGTCCTTCCAAGACATCCAACCGTCGCCACCGTGTGTAGCCCACAGTTCAAGCACGTTCGACAAACGTCGTGCGGGCGCACTCTTTGTTGCTCTGAATTCCTGGCACAAGGGGAGTAGATCAATGGCAACCCTGAAATGGGAAACCAAGGGAACGGGGCCCGGCAGCAAGTGTCCATGACTTGGTCATCGCAAGGCCAAGGAAAACCGTGAACCAAACAAGGAAAAACGGATGGATCCTTGGAACCGGGTCCAAAGCATTTCCCTCTTGGCCGCCGACGGAAGGTAGTTGCTGCCGTCGCCGATCACGCGCAAAGTGTTGCGGGTCCTCAACGGGACTGCAACATCTCCCTTCAGGCAAGGTGGGAGAGTCTCATTTGATTTGTCTAGTCTCCCACAAAAGGGCAAAATGAAACTGTAGATGGAAAATTCAGTTCTTAGGTGGCCTGTTAAAGCCCCGAATACCGTGTAACATACCCAACAATCACCTTAGTGGGAATGGTTCAGGCCTCATCCAGGGCCATGAAGACATCCCCAATGACTTGTAGGGATCCAACGAACCTCAACCTTGCGAGACTGCAAGAATACCAAGCCTTTTGCAAAGATCTTGGTCGACACAACACGCTGGGCTTACATGTTTCCGTGGCTTTGAACATGCATAAAAGCCCAGATACCGCGCTGACACAATGGCATGATTTGTTTCACAGGTGCGGGGACTGGACACCTAAAGCTCATCAAGAAGGAACCTGCATATTGACCAGAAAGGGCTTGCGGGAAAGGTTTTGGCAAGGCAGGAAACGCCCGGTACCCCATGAATAGCGGGACAATCGCCTAACTGGTGCGAAGTGGATTCTGCCCATCCACAGCAGGAATGCTACAATACCCCTTTCAAGCAGGGCCCTACCTCTTGGCCAAAACAACGGATTGTGCGGAAGTCGGCGAAAAAGGAAAGGGTCCTCAGCTGCAAACCAACATGGAATCCACAATGGGGTCCCCTACAAGGAGATTTCTCTGGTGACTTTTGGGGTTCCATGATACTCAGGGCACAATTTCCAAGCTCGGTTGGGCCCCCCGGCTGCCAGGCTGCCTTGAAGAGACCCAGGAAGGCATCCTCACGGACTTGATGCCAAGCTTTCGGTTAAGAGCTGGGTCTGGGTCTGTCAACCCCAGAAACATGAGTGGCTTGTTTGAGGTGCTCTTCACCCCTGTTTGTTTCTGAAAGGTCTTAGGAACTTAGGATGTCTAAGGTCCTTGCCCTCTTTACGCATTTCCGACCTGACACCAACAAACGATTAGGACGAAGGGCCTCAAATGTAAAGATGGTCCGACGGACCTTCGATGCGCATGGAGTGCAATGCCCGCAGAGTTACAAGGAATGCCCCGGATGTGCAAAGGGTTTAGTCTAAGGGGTGCTATCTGAAACTTGGCCATTGGACAGTGAACATCACTTAGATTTGATGCGCGTAAGTAACGGGTAAAGCTTCTTTAGAATGCTTGTCCAGTATCATTTCAGCAACATGAACCCTTACAAAGGATTCAACTTGGGACTTTGTCTCTTGGGAAGTCCACAACATGATGATTGCGCTTAGGTTTCCCTTTCAAACAACCAAATAGGCTGCTACCTCCTAAATGTTGGACCCATAGAATGTTCAAAGTGAGGTGAGAATGAACAGTGATAGCATGGTGTTGTAACGCGGCATAGGGGTTCCCGATATTATTTGGAAACCATGATCTGCAACATATATTCCCTCTAACAACAAAAGCACTCTTGCTGATTGAGATGACTTAATGGGTGTGGATTTTTTAGGACAAAGCCCCCACTTCTGAAAGCTTCTCTTTTAAGCGCCCACTCCTCGCCGTTGCCATAGGGCACCCCTGCACAAACCTGGGCAAAAGCAGGGGGCATCAATGACTGTCCCGTACCCCTTTGTTGGCGAAATGGGAATTTAGCAAAGTGTCCCATTAAACTGGGAATCCTTCAGTGTTTTGTTTCTCTCTTTCTTATTTTTTTTTTCGGGGGGGGGGGGGCATCCCCCTCACGGCTGAAAGCTATCTAACCCAATAAATTAGCTGCTGCTTGTATTCCAAGGGATACGATTCCTCGGTGAATTCGGGTGTCAGCCCATGCCTGGCTGCGCCGCCCAAGAACCCCCCCCGCCCCCCCGCCCCCACAGGTTGCGAATGTGAGGTCCATTCTGGGCTTGCGCCTACTCATACTTACAAAGGGTTGGGCTGCGACTTGCGATGTGTATGCTGCCACAGTCCAACCCCATGGTTGTGACCGAGGGCCTGAGGGGAATCCAAAACGGGTACATGCCAAGATCACCCCTTGAAGGTGGGTTGCGGACAACACAAATATCCCTTCCATGTGCATGTTCAAAGAAGATACTTTAAACTCACTTCCGCTTGCAGTTTCCTGTCTCACTAAGGCATAGATGTGTAAGTCATGGCGAATTCTTTCATTCCGTTCCAAGGCAAAGCATAGTTGTCCCGTCAGCTAAAGAGTTGCCGCGGGCCGTCGGGCAATCGTGCTCTGAGAATTGAGTCGAAGGAAGCTCTACGCAGTTTTCTCGGTCAGGTCACATGGAGCCAGCCAACATTGGGGCCCTTCCCGCTTGTTACCTGTTTGGTGACTTCTCCACAAATGGGTTGTTTTCGGCATGCGCCAAACACAGAAGAAAAACATGTGTCACGCCCATGTAAGCAGGAGGAACAGCAGCACTGCTGCAAAGGAAAACATGAAAAACACTTCTGCAAGATAATATATTTAGAGCGCTATCCATGCAAAGACTGGCTGACTCGATGATGTTTCATCAGCGCTATGCTTGCAACTCGACATGTTGACGCGGGAAATGAATCATATCTGTGAATTGTTATGAGGACACGCACATTCAACGAATCCAAGCTGAAGTCAAGTCACCTATCCACGACACTCACATTTAGGTAAAACACTTGGCGAGAATACTCCGGCTAGTGCAGGTTCAGTCCGTGTAGGCATGTTCCTCCCCTCTCGTTCACCAACAGGAACTGCTCTGGATCTGCTGAGAGAAAACATGCATGAGGCACCGAGCTGGCCTCATTGCCCTGTTCAAGGGGCCCCTACAAGCCCATGCCGTCAACCTCCCGGCTCAGGCTACCTGTCGGCGAGGCCTAGGAAACCATGCAACCATCTGGGCGTGCGGCCACGTAGGGCTGGATGTGGCTGCCCGTCTTGTCTCGGAGACTGAGCACCTGCTTGACACTGCTTGAAGGGTGCATGGAGTTTGACAAATCGGGAGCTCCTAATATGCGGGACACCTATGGTTTTCTTTGAAAGAGAAATATCAGCTACGACAGAGCACCCATTTTGAAGGTTTCAGACACTCCTTCCAATCATGGAAGCTGATAGAGAATTTTGAAAGACTACGCTTCTGTTGGAGGAGCCCCCAAAAAAGCGTCCACTTTCATTCTTGAAAAAGGGTTTCCCATTTGGATATTTCTCGAAACGGTGGCCCCCTTTTGCAAGGTATTTTCGGAAACCAAAAGGACTGAGTTGCCATGTTGCCATTATAGAAACACCCAACATCTTCCCATGTGTCTTTAGGACAGAAAAGTGTCTGATTCCTTCTCAGCAACCCCCCCCCACAACAATTGTCACTCTCAGGATCGCCTGCGTCTCGATGTCCTTCCACTCCTGGAACTTGGGCGCTGGGATTCGGCGCTGGTAGTCCTGAACACAGGCGTGGCTCGAATTGGACGTGGCCGTCTGAAACCACGGGACAAAAACTTGGACATTTCACCAAACGACAAGCTGGGAAGAAAAGCGGCAGACCTCTCACTACGTTCTCAGACATCTCACCAAAGCACAAACGAAACCAAAAAACACAAACACACAGAAATAACACGAACCTCGGGAACAAAGGCGAACTGGGCACCTTTAAAGACCTAACGCCCTGCTCGTGCCTGGCACTTTAGCGCCGTTGGCCGCAACTGCGCCGGCGGCTCGACCTAGACGGCGAGAAGCGCGAGCCCACAGGCTCGGGGGTCCCCCAAGTCCATTTATCTAATATTCCCCAAAAAGGGAAACTGGAACAAAAAATGGAATTCCAGGCCCGGCGGGGGGGGGGGGCCTTTTTTAAGGTTCCCTTCGCACCTTGGCTTGAATCTAAAGCGGAAAAGCATGATTCCCCCAAAAAACAAATACACAAAATTAGGGCCCACAGAACCATCTTGGTTTTCGGGGGCAATGTACGGGAAATGGTTGAAAGGTGACCCAAGACCGACTGCCAAAAGGTGTGTTGAGCCTCCACTCAACTGAAGGTAGAGATGACCAAGGATCACCATCCCCACCCCCCAAGTCATCTTGAGGGCCCGAGCGACTTTAGGCTCAGGTGCCTCCTCTCCTGGACAACTGATTCTGTATGTCCAGTGCTGCCGCGTTCGGGACTGTTTGCTTCTTCTAGGCGCCCCTGGAATGTCATTTGTGGCGCTGTTCAGCCCATCTTGCCTCGTGTAACGAACGATTTCAGAATTCAAGACTTCAAAAAAGAGCCATTTGAGGAACCTGGGTGTTTCTAGGGGTCAGAGCCTCCAAAAAAGAAGGCTCGGTGAGCTCGGAACAAGCAACCTTCATGGGCGTCGCAAACCAAATCCGTCGCATTTGATTTGTCCCGCTGTTTGGTTTCCCGGGCAACTTCATCCAGATGGCGGCAAGTGGCAGTGCTCAAGAAAAAGACAAAACCCCCACATTGCGAATCCATTAGCCTGCCGGCCTTTCAACTGGGGGGGGGTATACTCCACAACCAACGGTCTTGTGAAAGTATGCTCGTCCACGGTCAATTCAGTCACCTGATCTCGGCGAAACCCCCAGAACCAGTCGCTAGGCTTGCAGTATCCATCCAGACAAACATTTAATATGCGAACGGCAACTTGATCTACCCCCCAAATAGAGGCCCCGATTTCAGGGTCCTGTAGACCTCATTCGGTCATGGCAAACCCTCATGGGTCCCTCACTCCAAGTTGCTCTCACCAGGTGTGTTGTAGTTGCCTTGATTTCATCAAGCAAAGCATTGTGGACCAAGAGCGGGCAAGCCGCCATGCGCGGCTGAGAGGAAGAGCTACGGAGATTGTCTCACTGTTTCCAATCAAATGCGCTTGTGTATGCGTCAATGAGTGCCCTAGACGTGTCTTGAACTCAGCTGTATCCTTGGGGGCCTGGGCACTTGGCCTGCCACAGCCTCAGGGCCATACCTACCTGGGATGGTCATAGTTGCAGCCTGGGCAATGCAAACTCTCTTGTCGGAATACTAATGTTCACAGTCAACGGGGCAACGAGGTCTCAGAATTCAGACTAGGACAATGGCACTCCTTGTGGAGGTCCACATGTTCAGTATGCACCGCTGTGTAGCGGGCAACTTGCTGCAAACTTGGGAGACTTGCCTGAACCCATCAAGCAAGCAAACCGATACCATGGCCCATTTGGGCGTGGCTCAAAAACAGGGGCCCGAAATGGAACCCTGCTAATGGACAAGTCGACTAAAACCTGCTGTCCCCTGCTCACAAACTTTCGGCCGCGCCCATGTACATAACGGGCGACCTCTTCGCATGGCCGACTCATGTCTCCTGCGCCTTCTGCTGGCGCTTCTCCCTCCTGATGGCTCCCAAACTCAGACTGGAGCCCAAATGCCAAAGCTTTTGTCCCCTGTTGTGGGAGCAGTGTGCCCTGAAATCGCAAATACCTTCTTGGATGGTCTTGAAATTAATTCCAGGAAGCCAAACAACTGAAGCGCCTCTCAAATGTACAACACAAAGATATGTCACATAAGGGCTTCTCCGGTCTGGGTCCTCTCCAGTTTGTTCGACAGGGCAAAGAGTCAATCGGTCAAGGCACTCTGATTCAATGCAGACACACAGACGGACCGACGGAGAGACAGACACACACACACAGAGACAGACAGAGGCACAAAGAGGGAGACAGAGAGAGACTGAGAGAGACAGAGACGGAAAGAGGGAGACAAAGAAAGACTGAGAGAGACAAAGAGAGAGAGAGAGAGCGAGAGCGAGAGAGAGAGAGGAAAAGAGGAAAAGAGGGAGAGACACAGAGAGGGAGAGAGAGACACGGAGAGACACAGAGAGACGCAAAGAGACACAGAGAGACACAGAGAGACACAGATAGACACAGAGAGACAGAGAGACACAGAGAGACACAGAGAGACACAGAGAGACACAGAGAGACACAGAGAGACACAGAGAGACAGAGAGAGACAAAGAGCGGCAGAGAGAGCAGGCAGGCACAGGCAGGCACACCAGGCACAGGCAGGCAGGCAGGCAGGCAGACAGACAGACAGACAGACAGACAGACGGACAGACAGACAGACAGACAGACAGACAGACAGACAGACAGACAGACAGACAGACAGACAGACAGACAGACAGACAGACAGACAGACAGACAGAGAGACAGACAGACAGACAGGCAGCGAGACAGACACAACAATAGACGATAACCCGTTGGCCCATAGTCCTTCATAGCTGAGCTTGTGATTGAGAGGACTGCACACTTGTTCATCTTACCCTGTTTCGCGCTACCGGCAAAAGTCCATGCGGGTCCACCCTGTTGTGAATCTTCTGCTCCCTTTCACAATAAACGCTACAACATGCATCTCGATCTTTCCGACGACAAGGACACCAGAGGAGGAGTTGAAGGTGGATTAGGAGGTGGAGAAGGAGAAGCAGGAGAGGGAGAGGGAGAAGGACAAGGAGGATAAACGCAAGCAAACATAAGAACGATATAGGAACAACAACAAAGACGACCACGACGCCACCACGATGACGACAACGACGACAGCATGACGGCGACCACCGCCACCACCACCGCCGCCGCCAGCACCACCACCGCCGCCACCACCACCGCAACCGCACCAGCAACCGCAACCGCAACCGCAAACACCACTAACCACAACGCTCCATGGTATCCGCAGCAAGCGGAGGCAATTGCAGTACCAAGAAATAAATCCAACTGGGCAGCCATGTCTGGAACAAAAGAAACCATGCACATCTCTCTTGAGGCATCCGGGTTCATGCCAGTCATTCAGTGGGATCAGATCGTCCTGCGGTGCCTCCTCTTCCTCCTTTTCAGGCTCGGGCCTCGCATCGCGAGTGTGGCAGAAAGAAACAAAGGGCAACTTGAAGAGTTCCATCAAGGAAACCCGTGAAGTCTACATAGATCCCACACTGCAAGTGTACAATCATAGATGACTCAAAGAGGCAAACCGAAGGGGAACCAACCAGTTTTGGCAGTCCCTGTTGTAGAAAACAAAACGTGAATCCATGGAAAGCACAAGGGGAATATTGGAACTTGTGGCTGGTGTCTGTACCAAACAATTAAACCCCCTCAAGCTTCCTCGCAGCCCCGCAATCAATCACTAACCAGCCGGAACTTTGTCTGCTTCAATTCCAGGTCACATTGGCCCTTGTGGCCCTTGTGCGGTACCTAAAAAAAGGCATTCAAGTCATTTGAGGCGCGTTCCAAAATCCCCGCCTACCATACATCCAAAATAGGTCGGAAACCCCAACCTGGGGGCCCAACACTGGGCCAAGGGGAATTGACGGACCCTTGCCTTCACAACTAAGGACTAAGGCCGTAAGAACCAATCCTGGAGTGAGTGAACAGGTTCCTACGATATATGGCATGTGCATCTTCAATTTGTTTCATACGCATTGTCCATACACTTGTATTGGATTCAATCTGCTTACCCGGGTCACCCCGGTCCGTCGAGGATCCCAAATGAGTTGCGCCTCAGGAATCAAAATCAGGAGCTCATCCAGATTCATTGCCCCATCTTTGCGTGACCTTTTAGGCACCTGTTGGGGCTTTTTCTGGCAAGCCCGAGGCATCTTGGCCCCCTGTTGGATAGCTTAGAAAGCTGGTCCAGACTCAAGCCCCGCTGCCACAAGTCAAGTTCACTTTATGCCAAGGGGGAAACTAAGGAAAACCCAAAACAACTCGAGAAACGGGAACCCCGGCAAAAAGTCAAGCACTCGAGAAAAAGGAACCCCAGGCTCAATGGACAAACACGCAGTGTACGAACCCAGGGCTCCCAAGCGGGCTGTCAAGAAACTTGGGAAGTCCCTAAAAAAAGTGGGGTGTCCTTTCGGTTGTCCAAGCCGCTGCCTTTTTCAAGCAGACCCAAAACCAAAACACGGGGGTTGTCTCACATGCTCACTTCCTGAGTGGCTTGGCCAAAAAGAAGGTCCAAACTTCTTGTTGACCACTAAAATGGTCTCCCCCCCCAAAAAACAACAACAAAACTACAAATAAAATCAAGTCCAGGACCCCCTCAGGTCGTTTCACATGTCCACCGCCAAGGCGCGGCTGAGGCAGCTCCTCAAAGCTCCGGGGGCTGCGGGCCCAAACCTTCTCAGGTCGCTTTCGGCTGGGACCCGTTTCGGGTTGGTTGGGGAAACTGTTGGTCTACCTTCCCCATTCTTTCCAGGGATCCGCTTTTCTTTTCAGGAAATCATCAAAAACCCAGGGGAAACAGCCAGTTTGTGAAAAGAACGATGGTTGAAAAGAATGGGGAATCAACCCGTAGAGTTGGGGGTTGATCAAAAGGTCCTTTACATGGGATGACCATTGGGGAAAACCACGAAAAAGATGATGTTTCAACCACCAAATGGGAAAAGTTGTTCATGGTCATTTAGGGGCCAGGAATATTGATCAACTCCCTGTTGGGAACCGCAAGAATTGGGCGCGGGGGAGGGGGTCCCCTAGGTTGACCATAACCTGGTGCCTTAATAATTGCCCTGTCAGGTTGGCTAGGGAAACTTCAACAGTTCCGAGGCTAACTTCCATTTCCAATCTTTCCACGAATCTTTCTGATCGAAAACCTCCGCACATCCAGGCAAAACGATCATTGAAAAGAATGGGGAATCAACCCCATGAACAGTTGGAAACCACAAGAAAGGGGGGGGGTCCACTCTGTTGACAATAAACTTGCAACTAATTAGAATGGGGTTTTGTAGCCAGTTGTGTCATGACTATAGGGGGAGCTATTGGACCTTTGGAACAACCCCGACGTCCTGCACAACTGCTGGCTGCGCGCCCGCCAAAAGGAGCTTCACATTGGCCTTTCCAAGCGAGGTCTCAAACCTCACAGGGAACTGCACAAAACACCAGGAGTTGTTCGCATTGGAGGCAAACCTTTGGAGCACATCAAAAGGAAAACAGCTTGAAATCTTTTGGGCACACGGGTGTGTCCTTTTTTTAGGTTGGACCCTCCAAAAATGGTTGCTTTCCTTTTGGTTTCCCTTTACCAACCAAAAAGGGTCCTCAAGAAAAGACACACCAATACAGCTAAGTCAACAGATTCTCTGGACCAACCTTTGAAACGACACAAAAAACCGAATGTACAAATGCCAATGAGCCAATGTACACGAGCAGTGTAGGGCACTTTGGGTTGGTTGGAGCAGATAAAGGGACCCAGACCTTTTGGAACCTTGAAAAACGGCCCAAATCAAGAAACCTAATAGGCGATCACCTTGGCCAAACCTTTTGAAACCAATTCAACAACGGACCAAATAAAAAACAGCAGTCAACAGGCCCGGAGGGTCCAAGTACCTTCTAAGAAGGTACCTAGACCCCTTTTTACCTCCCAAAAGCCATCCTCACAAGGTACTTGGACCCTCTGGGAGGTCGATTCGCTTCAAAAACGCTAGCTTCGTCTCTGCAATCCCCTTCCGCGCCCCCACGGAGGAGATGACGATGAAGGTCAGTGGGTGGGTGATCTCCGACACCTGGCTCTTGACAATACATGGAAACCCACGGAAGTCGTTGGGGTGGTTCCGGTTTTTGTGAAGGCAAGGAAAGGTTGAGGTTGGCAATTGGAAGGGGTCCAACTTTAGCCTTCAAGCTGCAAACTGGGTTGGAAGAATTACGGGAAACATGGGTGTAAATATTTCTCCCATCTGTGGAGTTCCCTCTTCATAGCCATGTGAGACCTTGAACGGCGACTTCACGACCAAACCCATTCGAAAGCAGATGACTTTTTGGTTGACTAGGCGAACCCGTCCTTATCAAAATCCGATGAGGGGTTCGGAACACCTGTCAATCCTTGAGGAATCCGGGCTCGACCAATTTTGGGGCTTCGAACAAACAAATGTGGTGTCAAAGCATGAGCTCAGAAATGTCAAAGCAACCTGCATCAGAAATCAACTTCGTGAAAAGTGTTGGACTTTGAGTTCGGTCTCTGGCACTTAGTTCGACGTATCTGGGCGACTTATCGTAATTACTCAACGCGGAATCAGAGGCAGTAACCAAAAAAGGAACCTTAATGGGTGTTGAGTTGCAAGCGAAACCAATGCGTGAGGTCATTTGCGTTGATTTGTATTGCCCAAACACACGCCGGTTTGAAAGCTCAATAGATTGGTTCGGACAAGTCGCCGATAGTGGTTGCCAAAGCATCATGTCCAACCTACCAAGTGCCCGTGCGTGGCTTGATTAATTAAGGTTCTCGTGTCGAATCCAGCTGAATTTATGAAAGAGACCCCCACAGAACCCAACATGGTTATAAACACCCTCAGGTCATAGAACTTTTCCACCCCCCACAAACACACCTCCAAACATCATCTACGTCAGTCTTTCCCAATTGTTTGCTACCACACTAGCATCTATGAGCATTGATTCGTCCTGTGCTCTGATGCATGCTGTGTGCGGTCGGCGCGGTGATCGGTCACCCGCCAAGAAACAGGAGGGGCATTCGGTATTCAAGTGGTTGATCCGTGCCTTCGGGCGTGGTTCACACCATGAAGCCCTCCAGTCATCGTGCTACATCGAAGCTTTAACGCTTCCCGAGCTTCAGGACGTAACCTTATGGAATCTCACCAATACATTGTCGTTTGGATTGGTGGTTTGGAGGTTCGGGGTGGTTTCCTATTTGCCCTCACCTGAATACACACAGTTGAGCTGGTCCCCCTATAATATGTCCCCTTCAAACATCACCAACAAACCAAGTCACAGCGAACTTGCCCCCAAAGGTGATGCTTGAAACCACCCAACGGGGAACCTCGTTGGAACCCTGACCCTTCAAAGCGCATTATTTCCCAGCCAGCAGCCAATGGAGGCTTCGGCTAGTTCTTCGGTATGGCTCACTCACAACTCACGAGCAGGTGGAAGACCATGCCTGAGAGCACCCCCTGAAGGGGTCCATTTTTTGGGTTGGCCATTCTGAGTGGGGGTATTGAAAGGAAAAGGGCAAAGGGTGCCTGGGATGCATGTGCAGGAGTCCTGGCATCATTCCAAATGGTTGCTTGCCAATGTGCCGGCTTTGCTTTCTGAACTCTGCACTCAAATTTGCCAACTGAGCCCCTCAGAATCTTAGCCTAGCAGCAGCCCTCAAAACGGGTGGTTCGGACTGGGTAAGGGCTACCTGAGCAGCAACCCCCACACCCCCAAAACAAGGTACCCAGCACGTTGCATCTAACTGGACATGTGGCTCACTGGGGTTCCCCGACCCTGCAAGGCCTCGTGAAGCTAGACTCCATCCATTTGCGCTGTACACTACAGTGCCACCCCCCCAGCTTTGTTGCGTCTGAGCTCTGCTTGGCAAGCAGCCAAGTCCCGGCCCACCCTCACAAGCGACCCAGAACAGCATGTGACATATGTAGCAATCCGCCTTCCAACCAAAGAATACCTATAACCAGCACCAATCCTGTGTGTTTTCTGGGTTCGCCAAATTGTCCTGTTTTCCGCCGGAAAAGCAATTGGACCTCAAAAGAGCTTTACCCCTCTAATTTGGTTTTTGAGTTGGGGTACATGTTTTTAGCAGGTACACTGCCCTTTTGCCCCTTTTGGGATAGAAAGTCCATCCCAATCTTTCCGAAAATTCCTTTATTCTGGCCGGGCAGCTGCGGTGCCCGATACTCCGCGTGGCTGTAGTATTTGGGCTGAGGGTCCACGCGGAAGTGGAGCCACGCAACTCCGCCCCCCGCAGTGCTCACCCACCAAGTTGCCTGCGCTTAGTGCGTGGACCCAGTATGCATGCGTACTGTTAAGAGAACTTGCTTGTGAAAGACCTTGTGTGGTGCAAGCCGGGGAAATCATTATGAATCGCTAATCCATACAGCAGAAGGTATCACCAGAGGTAGTTTCATGAGCGAGATTGTGTTTTATGTTTGTGTGCGCAACAAAATTTTGGAACATGAGACGCCTCCTCCGACCCCGGAAGTCCTGATGCGCAGGTTTCGGCGTACAGCTCTGGATGTCTCAACCCCGAAAAGAGAAACAACTCCCGTTGAAAAATCGGGGCGCATGCCGTCACCAACGAGTCAAAGTCTAGATACCAAAACACTCTCCCTCAGACGAACAGCCGGAAGCTCCTTCAATTGGCCTCTGAACCAAGTCTTCCAATGGGGTCCGTTCGGGAGCTTCCCTGGAATCTCCCGGGGGAGGGTATGAGACGGGTCGAATTTCTCGACACGAGCCGCGGCGAGAAACCGCAAAAAAAGGCCTGAGGCTTCTCCTCCAGTCTCCTGCACGGACTCAAATGGACTGCAGAACGGCAGGAGCCCCAACCCTTGGAGCCGTTGACAACCGTTTTTAGGGTCCTCCAAAAGAAGATACCCATGGTTGGTTCATATGTCACGTGTTCGGGCTCTTGGGAAACACCGAATAAGTCTCCACTGTGACGTCTGGGACATCATTCTGAACACAAAGAAGCCTCAACGCACAGGGACCACGAATCGTTGGCTCGAATGGGTCCACAAAACGGGTGGTCTATCTTCACAAAGCGCCAACAAAAACAACCCCGCACAGTGGAAAGGGTGAAACGCGAGACGCCCAAATTGTCGGTTTCTGTTTGGCTTCCCTTTTAGCCATCAAAACAAAACAGACACATGTTGGCTGCGCTTTGTGCTCCGACAAAGATGCCCTCACATTCTGGTCTAACAAAGTTTCGGCTTCCCTTTGGCTTTCTGCCTAAACAAGCCAAGAAAAGGGTCCCGGCAACCAACATATTCCCAAATGGGCTGACATGTTCGATTTGTGCCTTCGGGTCACGCTATCAACACAGAGACAGTCAAATGGCCTAGATGATTAAGGGTCGCCCTTTGGTTTGGCTTGCTCCTTCAAAGCAAACCCAAACAAGGTACCATCAGCAACAAACAAGCCACTGGCCTAACCAACGTTTGCTTCCCCTTTCATGTCCTGTCAAGAAACAACATGCCCAACCAACAAGGTACCATCAAGCAGAAACCAGCCAACTGGTCTATCTTTTCCAGCTTCTCCCTTTGGTTTTCCTTCATGACTCCCCCCAAAACAGATCCACGACCCAGGCATCCGCGACCCCACATCCGCCTGTGCACGGCAGCGGCTAAGGTCTGCCAAGCAGTGTCCAGCTGGCCGGCCGGGGCGCGCCGGATGAAGCTGCCGATGTGCTTGTAGTCCTCGCAGGTTCACCGCGAGAGGTCGGCGGCGAAAGGGGGTCAAAAAGGAGGATTCACCAGGTTCATTGGGGAACCCACAAACAAAAGCGTGGAAAACCATGCTTCTCGAAAAGGATGCTAGTGGACGGAAGGGTACATCTATGAGGGGTTGAGTACGGTTGAGCATCAACCTCCGCAGTTGCTTCGTCACAAGACTACGGTACTGGACTCAGCTCGTAGTGGAGAACTCTGGTGCTCCTTCAAATGCCAAAAGGGCGCCCCAAAACTACTTTTGGTACTAAGACCTTTCAAGGTCTCTGAGCAGGTTTGTGTATTTCGGACCACAGCAAAAGTTGAGAGTGTGGAACATAACATAATATTTTCTCAGATGGTTGGCCAAGAAGTAGTGTCTACTTCGGATTCATCCCAAAGCACCCGGTGACCCTTTCCATGGGATTCCTCGATCCTCAGTCCCCGCTTTTTGTCCAGCCCGCTCCTGGGCATTCTTCGTGGCTTGAGCTGGGGCCACAAGCGTTGAGTCGCCTCAGGAAGTCAGAGGTGGCTGAGCCCAAAGGCTGTTTGAGTCCTCCAAATCTGCGGTTAGCATGAAGCGCATGGGGGAAAACAGCTGGTGCCCTGGATGTGGGCTCGCCCTTTTATGTGCTGCCTAGAGGGGACACCAATAGACATCAAGCATTTCCCGCTGTCCCTGCTGCAGGAAAATTAAGACCGGGGCAATGACGTTAAAACCAGCCGCATCGAACCCATCTCGGCCCAATCAACCGTACGAGTCACAGCCCTTGCACGTTTCGCTTGCTTACCCTAATTGCATGACTTAGACGTTCAACCTGCTTAAGTCGGTCATGCCAATGGTCATCTTGCTGGTTCTCAGCAGGGAATGAGGGAATGCCCCCTATCAATCCCCTATGGTTTCCTTCAAAGGAATCCCTAGGTTCATTCGCAACACCCTGGGTCATTCCCTGCTGAGCACCAGCAAGTCATGAGGGCACCTGCTGGCCATACCCCGCATCCCATGTTTCTCGGGTTGCCGAACTTGGTGGGCCTCTTGGACCCGGGATTCATGGAAAAGCCACCTTAAAGGCTATGAGAACAGGGACATCCGCCAGAGTTCGGTTTGTGCTTGAAGGGAAACTAGGAGAAAACTAGCCGTTTCATGGGACCACCATTTTGAGAAACACCCAGCGGGAAGTCATAAACAAAGCCTTGAACGCTTTTGTCACTTGCCCAAAGGACCCTGCAAGGCGTACAAGTTTACCTTGGAACATTGGCTAAGCATGGTCCACAGGAAAACCAATGGTCAAATCCCGTGAGCTGCATGTAAGCAACAACATGTAAGTGCGTCTCAGCATAGGGAGCCCTTTTTGGAGTGTGATGGAAACCAAAAGGAACCCACCAGCAGAGGCCGCAAATTTGTGGAAAGCACGTCTTTCTTGACTCCATGAACCTTTCTTCTTTCGGGCAGCTGGTAGGGAGTCCAATATCAATCCAAGAGTCATTGCTCCAAATTCGGATCCCTCCAAATATGGTTCACCAAAACCTGGGGTACATTGTCCAAAGCACATGTTTCAGTGGTCATGAAGATGCAAGGTCTTGGGTCCCTTGCGCTGGTCCCAACGGAGCCCCCGAGAGTACGAGTGCGGAAAAGGAAGTATTCAAAGCCCAGACAAGCTTCCCAAATCGCCAGTGCCAGAAAAGACACCCAAAAAGAGGCACGCGTTGATTTTAAAGACAGCGCCCGAACTTCGAACTTCCGGGAGCTAAAAAGGACAAAACAGAAGGAACTGGAGGCATTGAAGTTCGCCCGAAAAACATCGCCAAGGCGCCCCCTAGGTTGGTAAACTCCGCGGCCACCGGTCGCCCATCCAGTGGCGACAGGAACTCTTTGAAAGAATCTGTGTCCTAAGTTCGACTGGCTGTGAATTTTAATTCGGGGCCCTTTGGTGGACATCATTTAGGTGCGGATTTCTGTCCACCAACCACTTTTCAGGGGGTTCCCCATTAAGATTCATAGCCAAATGTCACAAATTCGAAACGAATCCCGAGGCCGCAATTCACCAGGCCTTGGTTTACTTGCAGCGAACAGTTTTTCCGTCCCGTCGAAAAGGACTTCCGGTTTTGGGGATTTAAATGTGCTGAAACAATCTGACCGCATGCAAAAGCCGACCTTACTGGCTATCCCTGTCTCGAAAAAGGATGCGGCCTCTGAGAGGAGTCTGGCAGCTAGGGCACTCAAAAACAGCATCAGTCTGCATGCATCGTGTCATATCGCGTCCATTGCCCACCGCAGCACCACAAAGGGGGGCCTTTGCTGGCAAAACAGCCTTGGCCACAAACAAAACAAAAGCGCTGGATGCAATGAGATACCCACCTTTTCCAGAACCACAAGCATGCCCACCCATCAGAGCCATATCTGAAGAAAGCCTTTTCCGAAACTGCCCCCGTTTCTTCCTAGTCGATAACACGCCGCCAGACCTGGGGACCTGTCTGACTGGAGATATTTTCGTTGCAAGGACCTCAGCAATTCAACGGCCAGAAATCAAGTTCAGCCAGGCAACTCGTCAAAACTTCGGCCATGCCAAGCATCTTCCTTCACACAGTTAGACCAAAAGATCTTAGCCCACGGCACCTGAGTGGCCTGAGTGCTTGCCTAAAAACAAACCGGTCTTGGAGCCCACTTTTCGACAGGTTGCGACCTCTATCTGTCTCACACTTGGGCAATTCGTCGCAGCGTTCCTTCAATCAGGAAGCCTTGGGGATCCGCGTGTCCCGCGCAATACCGCAGCACCATGGATCGGAGAGAAGCTCAAAACCAGGTGCATATTATCCGCAGAACGGTCAGATCCTGGAAGCTGAGTGAAGACCTCATCCAGGACAGCTTGCGGCTTTCCGTTGGGATGTGGATGAGCCAAGGAAGGAGAAAGCCAGAGGCATGAGCAACTGAGCAAGCACAAAATGTTCGGCGTTGGAGGGCGCTCTCAACCGCTGTCTCGCGCCTAGCCTGTCCGGTGCTCCAGGGCCTTCACTCAACAGCCTCAAGCGGACACCAGCCTTGGCAAGCGCATCGGAGGATACCTTGCTTGCGCTTTCTGCTCCTGCAGCTCGGCACGTGCGACGAGAACGCCATATTTGCGCACCCTCAGCACCACGCCAAACAATGGCGCGCAGCAGCGCACCACCGCACAATCAGCTGTTGCAGCTGTCGGATTGAATTCAAAACCAACAGAGGCAAGCTCGAAGCTAGCTCAATGAGTTGTTCCAGCGGTTCGCATTGAACACCATGGCGTTTTTGTGCCGTGTTCAAGGGCGACGCCTTAAATTTGCAACACTTCCACACTCAACTGCAAGATGCTTTGTGGAGGGCGGCTCCCGTCAGCCCCAGCAACACCCGCGTCACCCGCATATCCCCCCCACCCCCCCGGCGTCACCCGCTTTACACCCCCCCCCGCCCACACCCCCACACCAGCACCCACACTGGCACACTCGCACACCCACACAGCCACACTGCCACTCAGCTACACACCCACACGTACGCATAGACACACACACACATACACACATGCACACGGTGTATATATATATATATCCAATGCATATATACATATATATATATATGTTATGACACACGTACATGTTGCATGTTGGTTTGTCTCAAGATTCGGGAAAGATAAAGAGAAAACGTGTTCCGCGTTCGCCACGTTTGCCAGGTGCCAGGTGTCCACGGGCGGACTGTCAAGATGAGAAGCCTCCAGGATCACGAACTCGAAGTGCCTGCAAGCCATGCTTCGAGATATGTCCCCAGTTGCAACCGAGACAGCCAGAAAACATTGTGAAACCAACGTTCGGGTTGACCATTCGCAGGAATGTAGTCCTTGTGTTCACCTTACCTCACAGTAAATGTATACATTGAACATGTTGTTTTATTGGGAACCCTCTAATGGACATCGTTGGAGGCTAGTTGTGGACCATTTTGGAGATCGCTGAGATGCATGGCCCTATTGTGTCAACGAGGCAATCAACGTCCTGTGTGCCCCAACCCACAGTGCAAACTCCGATCCGAGCCACCAGTCATGGCCGCCAGGATTAAACCCAATTCTTGGTCAACATTGAGCCTTGAAACCTAGGGTTTGAATCGGATCTGCCAACCAGAATCATCCATAGAGCAAAGGGCGAACAGAATAAGCCATGAGATGTTTCCAAGTACTGCCATCTGAAATAAATAACCGGCCTGAATTAGCGAGTCACCATGTAACTCCATGACAGTTCGTAACACGTGAAACATGTGTTTTGAGACGGGGCAATGACACGGTGTATTATTGGACCCTGAAGCCCAAACGGCCCAAAGCGGATACATTACAGTTGCGTGATGATTGTTTGTAGGACAAAAGGACAAGAAAAGCCACCTTCTTTGTTTGCGGGGGGGGGGGGGGGTGGGGGTTTCTTTTGGCACCCAGTTGGGAATCCTTGGAATCCTTGCAAGGCTGAATTAGGGGTGGGTTTCGCCTAGTAGTCACAACTAGTGGTTCGTTGACTCATGAACTCAAGGCTCGTACCAGCGGTTCATATAATGCAAATACACGCGTACTCTTTGATAGTAGCGAACAGTAGGCGAGGATGCCAGAAACACAACCTGATTTACACCTCCTGCTCTAGGCTCGCTCCCAACGAAACGAGGCCGGGATTCTTTTCTCAGACCGCTTTAACTCGACGCCCCAAGTTTCGGGATGTCGGAAATCCTACTGAGATGGTCGCAAGTGACTCACAGGATCCCTTGTGATCCTGCGTCTTTGCAGACTCTCACAGCTGACTTCACGGCTGCCGTTTGGAAGGCGTGATGTCAACTCTACGGGTGGAAGTTGCTGCATTGGAATCGTGGGCTGACGGTTTTCGCTGGGATGGGTGAACATAAAACGGCAAGTGTCACACTTATTCCAAGGGCTAGAAATCGGCTCAAAATTGAAGGTCCATGTTTTGGGAACTCAAATTGAACACATCGAGGCGCCACTGGTTATTTGCGCCATGGTCACATCTCGCGCAAGAAAGCAGCGGATCAGATACGTGTGCTTCATGGCTTCGCGGGTGAGATATACATCCGGAAGACCCGAGAAAAGGACCCCGATGCAAACCACAGAGCTGTGCGGCTCAACAAAGGCCCCTGGGTCCTTGACGCTAGAGCGCCTCGAATTTAGCGAGAATGGATGGCACACGGCAAACGCCTGGTTTCTGTTTTGCTCTCTGTTTGGCGAACTTCTGGACATTCCAGTGTTTTCTATGGTCCCCGACAATCAGGAACCACATGTCGTGTTTTTTACTGCAAAAAGAAAGAGCAGCGCGCGCAACCTGGCTTTTGGATCTATCAATATGGAAAACTAGCTTGGTTTGCTTCTTTCATCGTGGAGAAAAAACGCATTTGATTTTGGCAACAACTTTCAGCGCGGTTGCACTAATTACTTTGCATCATCCTCCTCGTCCGTGTCCGTGTCGCCCTGACAAAAAATACCAACATATTTTTGGAAGGCCCGGTCCTCCCGGTTGTGGGGACTTTGGTTTCCCTTCTCCGACCAGCACTGGGCTAATTGCAAATATCACGTTCAGCGACTTGTTTGTTTCCTGCAGCATAAACTCACACACATTATGCAACTCCCCATGTATACACCAAAACAAGCAACACACACTGACACACACATCCCAAACACCCCCAAAGAAACCTGATAGAAGCCAAGATGGCCTTGAAAATGTGCAGTTCGTTGACTCGAGCAATGTTGTCCAGGGAGCCATGCTTTGAGCGACGCTTCTGCGCTTCTGACCGACGGTTCAACCGACTTCTAAACATTTTTCAACGCAACACTCGTAAGCGACTGTTGTCACTGACACTTTTGAGAAACGCTTCTGAGCAAGGGCTTGAGCGACACTTTTCTGAGCGATAACTTGAGCGACACTTCTGAACGCACTTGCAAGCGGTATTTCGAAGTACGCTGCTAAGCGACACCTCTGGTTGACGCATCTCAGCGCCTAGCGCCAATCCTGCAGCCATACGTCTAAACTACGACAAACTCAGCGACACCTCTACACACACAAGCGAGACTTCTGAGCAACACTCCAAACGATACTGTTACACACACATGTAAGCGACGCTACTGAGCGACACTCCTGAGCAACAGTTCGGGCGGCATTTCTACACACATATCTGAGTGACAGTTTTGAGGGACAGTTTTGGGCGACACTCTGAGCAACAATTCCGAGCAACGCGTCTGAGGGATACTCCTGCGCGACACTGCTGACAACACCTCTGCGCGACACTTCTGAGCCACATGCACTTCTGCAGAACTTCTGCACGCACATCAGCGAAAAGCAACTTCTCAGCAACACCTCTGGAAAAAAAACATTTCTGGGCGACACTTCTGAGTGGCATTGCTGAGCAACACATCTAGTTAACACCTCTGATCGCCACTTTTGAGCAAGACCTCTGCGCAGCACTTCGTAGTAACACTTCTGATCGACACTGCTGATCAACACTCTGAGCGACACTTCTGAGCAACACTTCTGAGCGACGCGACACTTCTGACCAACACTTCTGACCAACACTTCTGGCAGATCGGCGCTGCTGATCCACGATTCTGAACAACACCTCTAATCGACGAATCTGATCGACACGTCTTCTCGAAATTCTGAGCAACGCGACACTTTTTGCGACACTTCTGACAACACCTCTGAGCGACACTTCTGAGCTACACTTCTACACACGCACATCAGCGACACTTTTCACGACACTTCTGAGCAACACTTCTGAGGGGCGTGACACTTCTGGAGCAACAATCCTGAGCAACACTTCTGATCGACACTGCTGATCGACACTTCCGAGCGACACTGCTGATCAGCCCTGCTGACCGACACTTCTGATCGACACTTCTGAGCAACGTTTCTGATCGACACTTCTTTCCGCGAAACGTGCTTTCTCGAAACACGTCAAAGCGTGCCGATTGTACGACAGGGTCAACGAAAACAACGCTCGAGCAACCGCTTGCACCTCAAAACACCTCAAAACGAGACCCCTGAGACACAAATCATAATGGATTTGCAACGCAAACGTGAAACACTGCGCCTGCGCAGCGAAACGACATCAAACATGCCAACAGCTAAATTGCAGCAAATTGCTTCCCTGAAAAATCCAAGAAACAGATTTTGTTTTTACTCTCCTGATCTTGTCTGGGACTAAGCCTCCGATTAAATATGGGCCAAACAAATTTGGCAAGGAAGTCGAGCAAAAAAACGAGCAAACAAATCCGGGCAATCAAGATTATTTTAAGTGGTCCCCAAATCATCACATTTAAGATAGCTTCCTCACGAAAAAAGAAGTGCGGGCAATCAGTCGCACAAAGGGGGTTGCCCACAAGGGGCCCTGAGCCTGTTTAATGTGACTGTTTTTGGGTCCTCTTTAGTGCCCCACGGCTTTTTGGGTTGCTGAAATTATTAGACCAATCCTTAGCCTTGTACTTTCAGGGTGGTTCACCTAACCAAGCTCTTCCAAGCTCAAAGGGTACAGGCCTTGGATCTAGGAAGTTCATTTTGCCAGTGGCCCCCAAACCACCAAATTTAAGATAACTTCTTTACAAAAAAGTACGGGCAAACGGTCACACAAAGGGGGGTGCCCACCAGGGCCCAGATCCTCTTTAATGCGACTGTTTTGGGGTCGACTAAAGTAGAACTGGCAATACTACAGTAAGTACTAGTACTGGGAATCTGAGAGTAAGCCTTGGCAATACTAAAGTACAATTGGCAATACTAAAGCAAGTACTGTCCCTCCCAGACCCCCAGGATTTTGCTTAAAGAGGGTCCAGCTGAC
>CAUJNA010003512.1:155000-190000 GCA_963377175.1 Effrenium voratum | reverse complement strand
TTCCTTAACGCGAAACAACCAACAAAGCATGGGTTGAAAAAAGTGTCTTTTCTATTGTACTTTTTTTGTTCCCCCTTTTTTTTTCCGGCGGGTGGGGGACAGCCTACAAACGACACACCCAAAGGGAGACAACAACAGGGATCTAACCTAAAGGTTCTTCCTTGGGAACCACAAGCCAAAGAACGGGTTGAAAGGGGGACAAGCAGGGCCAACACCTAGAGGGCTCTCAACCTTAGGCTGGTTTTGGCCGGTGGCCGGTGCACGGCTCATCCGTTTCGCTACGCTTGGCCTTGCCCTGAGCTCCCGAGCTTAACATAAATACCTGCGCCTGGAATTGCCATGGGGGGTAGCGTAAGAAACTCGTTTCTGGTTGAGGCGAAATACTCAGTTTGCCTCCTAATTAGAGACAAAGCTGCTCTGTCCCATGATCTCAGTGATCGTGCAACACAGACTCTGTAGCCTGACGAAAGCACATGCCAAGATTGGATTGGCATGTGCCCTGTTTTCATGGATCTCCATCTGTATTTCCACAGGCTTCTCCTTGTTTTCAAGGCGCGCAAAGAAAAAACAAACTAGCTGACAACTAACAGGGCACGAGCTCAATCTTCGTGCACGAGCTCAGATATCGCAAATTTCGAGCGAAGAGGGGTCTCAAACCCCCTTTTGGGGCCGAAGTCCTTCGTGCCTTCCCTTTTCAATCCATATTGCTTGGTCCTTTAATAGGCCTCCCATGCCCCCCCAAACAAATAAAATAAAATAAAAAACATGGTGCACACCCATGAGAAAACATGATCGAGATCGAGTCGCACTGCCATGCTGCCCGACAAGGCTTGCTGAAGACTCATCGCTCCATCCTGCATCAGGAGGATCTTCTGCATTGTGTATGCATTGTTTCCTCTCCTGGCGAGTAGGGTGTGTTTTTGTTCTTCTTTTTTTTCAGGGAAAAACCAACGAGTTTTGGACACTCTGCGGAACCCAATGGGAATATGCAAGCAATCTGGGTGAACCTTAATCAGTCGCAACAAAGATGGGATCCATTTGTTTTATGCAAGATGCCAACCAATTGGTTCCGAGTTAGCGCAACTAAACCTCGGCAAAGCGCTGTTGGATGTAATTTCGTCCTTGGGGACTGCACCGTACAAACTTGCGAGCAAGTCTGCGCAGGCAGCTTAGAAAAAGATAAGTACAAAAACATTGCACGCTGGGACCGTCTCAAAACATCAATACATATTGTTCATGCTTCAGCATTAAATGAGGCCTTCACACAATACCAGGTCGGACTCAAGTTGGGCAGCTTCGTTCACATGTGCTTGTTTCTAAGCGGGTTTCAGACCCTCCCGAGTTTCGGTCGGTTTCCCTCAGCACGAGGTTTTGGAGGCTTCTCAACTCAGGGGAGCCATAACCGGCTTGGTTCGTTGCCCCTTGTCCCGCACCGGTAGAAACCCAACTTTGGGAGGTCAAGCCACCTACGGGCTAACTAGAGAATATGTAGAAATCCAAACTATATGGCGTATTTTCGTGAGAGTCATGTTCCCTCAAATACAAAACATCGACAAAACCACCTATTCCTGTATCCAGCCAGGAAGTGTTCGGACCTGGCTTTCCCCCCAGAAAGAAAAAGCCGACGCACAAATTATCCGAGGTGTGGGTCGATTTTTTGCTTTTCGTTGACTCCGTTTTCGACGGTAGCTGCTTGACTCGCGGGAGGCACGTTCCTTTGGGCAGTCGCTGGGCGTGTCTGGTGCTGGGATCTTCACTCCCAAGAGCAAAAATGGGTGGCTCGTCTTTTTTCAGGATGGTACCCTTCTTGGTTGGTTTGAAAGGGAAACCAACAGGAAACCCAAGCATTTTTGGGGGTCCCCGAAAAACGGCACCCCCAATGTGTTGGTTTTGGGGCAGCAGTAATTCAACAGTCGCGGCACCAGCGATTCAACAGCATTTATTCGGTCAAGGTGAAACCAAAGAGCAATCAAGACAAGTTTGGATCTACCAAAAAGGCGTGCGAATGGATTTCGACATGAATACCACGCGCAACCTCAGACTCAACTCTTCTTTCCGACAGAGAATTGTTGGGCTTAGCCATATGGCCAGCTTTCAGGCATCACAAGAACCCGGTGGCTGTGGAGTTCCACGAGAAAAGCTCTCCTGTTGGCTGAAATCCGAGCCTAAATGATGTCCACCAAAGGGTCCAAAATTGAAACTGGTCGCTCGTCATCACCCGGCATGGAGAATCTGTGCAAATTCTGTGTAATCGTTCACCTGCAACTGGGTTGCTGACAAAGTCAAAAATGTCAAAACATAAACTTAAATGGTTTTCTCCAAGACTGGGTTTTCGCAACCCTCGCAATCAACCCACTGTCCTCAGCCAGAGGCCATCCCCCATCTTGTTCGCCTGAGACTCCAGGTCGCTCACAGCTTCTTGCAACTTCTGCACCTCGTCACGCAGCGTCCCCCCAAAAAACACAACGCTTTTCGGGCATACCCACGAGGCATTTGGTGTCTGTGTGCGTGTGTTGTGTCTGCGTCTGTCGATGTGTCTGTGTGCATGTGTGTGTGTCTGTGTGCCTGTGTCTGTGTGCAGGCACCCTTGTCGCGCAAAAATGGTTGCCAGTCTAGAAACCGACAGACTTGCCGCTGACACATTCTTCAAGCACACATTTGCTGTTTCGATGTTTGCCCGAAACAGTGTTTATGAAAAGCTGCAAAGCAAACTTGGCGTTTGCCTGTGTGTGTGTGGCAGAGAAACTCTCACCCCAATTGATTGAGAGCAGGTGTTGGTGGCGATGTGATGTGTGATGGAAAATGACACAACACACTGTATTTTTACGTTGCTTTATGGGTGTGGAAGTGCTGGGGACTAGGCAAACACACGTTATTTAAGGTAGAATTCCAGCAAGCTCTCAAGATTTTTACTGTAGAACATTGTCTGTTACAGTATTTTCTAGACATACTGATGTCGAGGGCCCAAACAAGCGCATGCTTTATGAACTAGCATCAGGGTTGTTTTTTTTCTCACTTCAGCAAATAGTTTACATATGTTTGTTGCAGATGCAGCTGCAATTGGTCAGCTTTCCTTGTGTCCCCGGTACTCCTTTAGAAATCTCGCAGTATTCTCATGTATTCTCTTCGTATTCCCTTAGTATGCCCTTTTGTTTCCTGAAAATTCCTATCATTCCCTCCATATTCCCCTAGCATTCCTCTATTCCCGTAGTATTCTCTTGCCTCTAGGGTTCCCTCAGCACTCCCCCGGCATTTCCGAAATATTATCCAAGTACTTCCTCAGTATTCCCGTACTATTCTCCTAGTATAATTTGATAAAGTTTAAAGATATTAACTAAGAATTCATGAGGAAAGAATTCTGAGGTCCACATTGTTTAGATGTTTGCTGACTTGAAAAGACAGTTCTATGGGAAAGATACTCCTGTGGGAAGCCTGCGCAGCAATTGATGTTAAATATGAATAATCCAGTTTAACTCTTCCCCAAGCAATCCTTTGCCAGTATTCCCCCAGCATGATCCTGGGAACTTAGTATACTCTTAAAATATATTAAACAAGAACTCATAAGGGAAGAATTGAGAGGTCCCAAGCTTGTTGAATGTCGTGTTAAATGTTTACTGAATTGAAAACACAAGTCTATTGGACAGGAATCCTGTGCAACATTTCATTTGCCATAAAATAATTATTACTGCAATTCCAGTTTCAAATGAAAAACATGGTTGGATTATGTCCTGTTAAGGTCTTTATAATTTCAGTTAGAAATTGAGTAGAGTTTGACAAAGGTTTTAAGTAGGACTCATAAAGAAATAATGCAGAGTGGCTTAGCTGTCCAAGCGTGTCCTGCTGGTGCGGCAGGAGTCTTGCAGTCCAGGATGAGTGTGTTAAACAGGTCGCCCAAGTGCAATACCAAAGGGAGAAAAGGAAGACTAAGGGGTAGGGTGTGCAATGGAGACTTCAGGCACGGCGCCTAGGCCAAATGAACATCTTCCTGTCGCTTCTGACACTGACCATGACAAAAAAAAAATACTCGAGCAAAAACACAAAACAACTCGAGAACCCCCCCCCAACTTCAAACAAAAAGACTATACTCAGATAGTCTTCACAAGGTGTGGTCCTCCACAAAGTTCCCAGGCAAAAACCAGGGTTGTCTGCATGTTCACTTGCTGGCGTCTAGGCAAAACGCAGATTGTTCTGTGGCATCTGACACTGACCATCTCAGAAAACCCTAAAAAACTCGAGAAAGCAAAAACACAACAGAAGGCAACAACAACGTCAAGAAAACCAAACAAACCAAAAAAAAACATAATGGGACTTCCTCGAGGTGTTTTTGTTTTTCTTGCTTTTTTGCTTTTCTCGAGGGCCGGTGTCAGAAAGCCGCCAGCGCGTGCACATGCAGAAAACCCTGGTTTTTGCAGCGTGTCAGCAAGACTGTCAGCCAAGAATCACATCGCCAAGGGTGCCTCTTCTGAATTGATTGCCGCATGTTTGTTGTGTGCTTTGCGGCTGCTGTGGGTGCGTGCGTGCGTGCATGCGCGTGCGTGTGTGCGTGCCTGCTTGCGTGTTCTCAATCGCCTGTGCGCCGCGGTGACTCTGTCTGGGTGTTTGCATAATTGCCCGTTTGTATTAAACTTTCCTCTACATCACCAAACCAAGATGGAAAGCTCGCTTCAAGTTAGCAGCAATTGGTACACCATCCCGTAGATGCAAAAACCTTTGTCAGATCCGGTTGCCAACAACCAAAGGGAAACGACCGCGAACCCGTCGCCTTTGCAAGGATCTCTTGCAAATCCTGCTCATCCTCTAAGTCCCAGTGATCGCCCCCCTGCGAGATCCGTTGCGAGACGCGCCATGCGCAACGCGGGAATGGGAATGCGCCAATCTCTTTCGAGAAGGAAGGAAAAACAACATGCATGAGTATATAGCTGCTTGGGCTCTGGCTTCCCTTCGGCTTCCCATTGGGGTTTACCCAAACCAAACAAAACGGGTATGTGTGTGTGTGTGTCTGTTTGCGGGCAAAGCGAAAACAACCTGTGACCCCAAAAGGTACCCCCAAAGGAAACGCTCAACTGAGAAATGCACCGAACTGAATTCCTTGCTTTCCTTTCTCCCGCCGCTTCTGCACGGCTAAAGCCGCTCAACAAATCGAGGCTTGCAGTTTTTGTGGCCCGCGTGTGCTGTTGATCCAAAGAGGACCGGACATGTTGAGACATTATGGCCGAAACAAACAAGAAACACTTGAACCGTATCACGGAATCAAACTGGGCGCCCAAGCTCTTGAAAAACGACACCAAAATGGAAATGCACGACATACAGGAATTTCCTGATGTTTCCTACGGGATTTGCATGAGCAACGTTCGGTGCAATTCGCATGCGCATCCTAACCTGTATAGCTTTTGCAACCATTGCCCTCTGGGTTACACAGAGCATAACTATTTGATGTTACATTCCCAAGGAGGTTTGATATAAACAGCACCGCAGCATTTTCACTCCAAGCGATGCTATACGAGTCTGATAACCCACCTTTGCCTGTGGGATTTGCGTTGGTATCCACAGCATGAATTTCCTCATGCTGTGGCCCAGTCAATTCGCCGATTTCCTCGGCACATCGGGCTGCCGAAGCGCTTGACGGAGCGGCTGCGGGCGCGCCACCCGGGCGGCACGCCGGTCTACCGCGTGGAAGAGACGAAGCCGTTGCTGGGTAGCAGCAGGGCGCCGCGCATGGAGGCGGAGCGCCCCAAACAACGGAAGTGGAACGAGGCGGACGACCCTGTCAACCACTGCCTGGCGGGCAACTCCCTGCTGCTCACGGGCCTGCCGGGCACCGGAAAGACGCACCTGGCCCGGACGATCGTTGCGAGGCTGCGAGAGCAGGGCGAGGCGGTGCACCTGGTGTCCAAGACGCACTGCTCCGCGCAGAACCTGGGGCTGGGGGCGCAGACGGCCGACCACTGGGTGCGCAGGTACGTGCGCGGCGGCAGCGCGCAAAAGCTGGACTGGCTGGTTGTGGAAGAGATCACGCAGCTGGACATGGCGCTCTGGGCGGACCTGGCCTGCGTGGGGCTGAACGCCGACGTGAAGTTCCTGCTGCTGTCCCACCACAGAGCTAACTGACTGACTGGGGGCCTGGTCCCCCAGGCATTCCCCAAGCGCGGCGCGCTCTTCAAAGTTCACGGACGTCCCAACTGGGGGGGCCGGTGAACTAGGGCGGGATAGGGTGGGGTTAAAATTTAGCCAGTTTGGATCATACTTGAGCCAAAAGGCCCCGCATGATCCAATACACTCCTTGCGGAATGAAGCCTGTAAACCCAGGCCTTCCAACCTGATACAGGATTACATTCCCAAGGAGGTTTGATATAAACAGCACCGCAGCATTTTCACTCCAAGCGATGCTATACGAGTCTGATAACCCACCTTTGCCTGTGGGATTTGCGTTGGTATCCACAGCATGAATTTCCTCATGCTGTGGCCCAGTCAATTCGCCGATTTCCTCGGCACATCGGGTTTACCCCCGATAAGCTCTGGATGCCCTGCATCAAGCAGGATACATCTCCCAAAGCACTTACTTTCACAACCTCTCCCAATGCACTCACAGGAACTCAGCGAAGGTAATCACTGCGCGATACGGAAGACTCAGTAGAGCTGGAGGGAAAAGACTGAAATTCAGCTTGAAGTGGTTGGCCCTGTACCATGGGTCACTGGGTCCTAATCGGCTGATCGCGTCGGCCCAATTAGATTTGGATGGAATGTATTCCCAGTAAAGTGAGGCTCGCAACGCAAAGAGCAAACACTGAATATACGTCGCCATCTTGGCCAAGTCGGGGTTGTCACTCCTGCCCCTGATAAAACGCATAAGACTGGCGATGTTATCGATGAACCACACTCCGCGTCTCCCGCGGAATTGGTCGGGTCTCGCCGTGAGGGCGTGCACCACCATGAATAGCTCCAACTGGGCTATTTTATGGTCGCCTGGTCCCCACATGTCATAGACCTGCGAGACGGCCACAAAGGCTTCCCGGATCTGCACGCCACCGTCCTGGAAGACCAAGTGGTATCCGCCGGACCCTTGACGGGGTGCCTCCAAGGCCGGGTTCGAGGCAGCCACCACCCTCGGCACGTCCATGGGTAGGACCATCAGCTCCCTCCTGGGGCGCATACTGATGATGGCCTCCAACACATCAAAAGCCGACAGGAAGCTGCCGCCGAGCGGTTTTGGGTTCGAGAGCGACTCGAGCAGAAGGTGCTCACCTTCATGCGTGACGCCAGGAAGAGCGGGAAGTTCACCCCGGGTCAAGCCGCGAAACTCTACGGCATGGTCAACTTCCTGGAGCATGGCCTCTTCGAACCCATCGGTTTAGGCGAGATCCAGGCATTGAAGGAGCACCAGTACGGGGGTGTGTGGATCTCCGAGAGGTCGAAGTCAAGACCCAAGAAGGTACCGACATCCGCAGCTCCCTGGCGCTTCTCCTCGGCAAAAGGGGTGCCCAGCAGGTCATTGAGGACGCCAAAGCTCCACTGGGCTGATGGGCCGTGGACTGCGCGGTCGGTGATGTGACTGTCATCGAAATACATGGACACCATGATTGCCAGAAAGCGCCTGCCCATAGCCTCCGCCATCCGAGAGTAGCGGTTGAAGGAGGTGACCGCCAACGGAAGGCCGAACAATAGGGCGTGATACACCTGGAAGGCGGGCCCCTGCCATTCCTGGTGGTACCAGACTACCACACAGGCCAGGGCCTCCTGTCGTGACATAGGACAGTGGCGGTACATTCGGCCAATCGTCTCCAGCCCCCGTCCACTGCCCCTGCTGCGCGAACCGCTCCCAGGTGCACTCCTGAAGGCAGGCTGCAGCAGCTTGGACGTGGAGCGCTGGGCGGAGCGGCGTGCACAAAACAAGTTTGTTGGCATCTCTTGACGATGCGGATTGCCGCCCCGTGCTGCGTCGTCTATTAGACGTTGCTTGCCGGACGCCTGTGTGATGACACAACGAGGTATGAGCCGGTAGGGGTCTCCTTTGGCATACCGCTTGAGCTGGCTCAGGCCTGCGCTTCAGCTCCTTGATGGCCCCGATGGACGCCCGACGGCGCTCCTTCAGGTTGTTGCTGTCCATCACCATGCTGGCCGCGTACCACAGGTCGTCGTCCAACGTGGGAAGGACTTCCAACGGGGTTGCCGTCCACTGCAGGGATGCGGCAAAATGGGTGTCTGCATCCAGCCCATATCCTACCAGAGGCGGGATGGAGGCCTTGTGGTTGTAGGCTCCATGCTGCTTGCCCTCCGCCAGCCGCTGGCCTCCGACTAGCGTTGGACGAGGAGGGTGGCCCCAAGGGCCCGTCCCACTCCATCCCGCGGCTCTGGCGCCAGTCCAAGTAGCAAGTAAAGGGTTCCTGACTCAACAGGTCCTCCAACATGGGCCACTGAAAAGATTGGAACCACTCGGCCGGATAGAGCTTGCGAAAGGCCAAAATCACTTTTTTGTGAGGAAACCAGAGTGACATCGACTGCAGGGCGTCACTGCCGCGCAGCGATCCCATGATAGCCGCTGCCCTGAGCACAGATCCCCTGGCCTGCCTATGCCGCCGCCCAGTGACTCTGGGCACCTCAGAATCCAGGAACATGCCGCATTGTCCACATCCACCCGCCTTTGGTTCTTGGGATCAAGCCCGGGCAAACCTTCTGGGTGTACTTCAGAACGCAGCGGTTTGGGACCTGCAAAGGTTCTAGGGATCTGTCTGGCCCTGGATTTCGTGGAGCAGTCCAGGGCTGCTGCTGTGAAGGCTGCTGACCGCATCGGTGCCTCCAGTGCTTGCTGCCTCAACGGGTTGGACAGGTCGTGCCCCGGGTCCAGCGACCAGTCGATGGGCAGCACCCTCCAGCCACAGAAGAGAAACGCCTTTGCCAGGGGCATGTTGGGACCACACATTGAGGTCGACCATCAACGGGCCGTCTTCCTGGGATCCGGTGTGGGGGTGCGAGAGTTCTGACCCTATGGGGGAGTCCCCCTCCCCCCCAGGGCACCCTCAAGACTTCTTCGCCGCCCGACACTCCTTGGCTCCGTGGTTCTGCACCCCGCAGACTCGGTCGCCCCTGAGGATCGCAGCGCACCTGTGCTGGCCGTTGGGGTACGACTGCCCCGCCTTGCATTGCCCGTGCTGAAAAGCTTGGCATAGCACGGTGCCATCTCTCATGGCGCGTGCGACCGCTCTCCCCGCGATCGGCTTCGCCAACGGGGGTTTGCCCCCCCGTGCTGCCGGCTTGGCAGGTGACGCCTGCTGGCGCTCCTTGGTCGGCGCCGAGAAATTCCCCCGGGGAATCAGTGGGCATCCCGTGCTTCGTACGTGGCCTTAATGACCTGGCCCAGCGTCAGGGTGGACTCCCTGAAACGGCTCACCCAGTCTGCCCTCTCCTCGGTGTCCCTCTGCAGGAGCCATGCGAGTCGGCTGGCATGGGGCAGGCTGGCCGAGGTGCGCCGGGCTCTCGCGTGGTAGCGCATGACCACGTCCAGTGGCACGAAGACGAACTTCGTGGTGTTTGTTCCGAGCACGTCTTCCTCCTTGGCCGAGGGCGCTTTGTCCAGCGCCTTGACCCCGCCCAGGGCGTAGGCCAGCAGCAACGTGAACAGCCTGTCCAGGTACGTCTCCCAGTCCTGGTGCCCGGGCTGCTCGTCGTCCGGCTCCTCCGTCCACAAGCCTTCTCCAAGCTTGCGCTTCTTGCTCAAGGTACCGAGCTGCCATTGCAAGGTTTTCACCTTCCAGACGGATGTCACGCACAGGAGACGCTTGGACATTTCCCTGAAAGCCCTGGACACGGCCGCGTCACTGGGGTACACTTCCGTGGGGAATCTGAGCTTGTAACGTACCCGAAAGGCTTCCTTGGCTGATCTCAACTACCCGCAAGCGGTCCTGCTCGGCGGTCTTATAGTACAACGAGACCGCATGCCAGGCTCTCCGCAATCTGGCTGCTTGGATTTGAGCCTCCGCTCCCAACTGGATCTTCCCAAGCCAAGGTTCCACCTCGGCCTCGGCATCGAAGAAAAAGCGGAACTCTTCCAAATTGGCGATGCCCGCCTTGGAAAGCGCTTCTACTACCTCCGCTGCCAATTGAAAATTCTTGCCGAGCCTGTCCAGGCAATCGGCTCCGTCCGACGGCACAAGGGAAGCCGCCATGCGATTTCCAGGGCACAATCACTCGGGCCTCAAAGGACTACCCAAATCACAAAACGGGAGGGGGGAAAAGAGGGGACGCACGGCCGAAATCAACTCAACCCTCGACTCATTGAAAGTTGCATGGAAAAAGAGACCCCTGGCGTGCACTCGCCGGTTGCTCCGCATTCCGCGGCCGACGGCCGTACGGGAGGTAACCTCCCTGGTATCCCCAGGGTGCCTGCCACGGTGCATGGTGAATCGGTTGAAACTGTCTGAAAAACGAATGCCACATGGTCGACTGGCTGACTGGCTATGCTCCGTGACCCTGCCGCTCCCGTTTGCAACACGGAAGAATGGATCAGGCAAATGCCCCGCGGCACTCCTATGGCGTGCAAAATGACTAAATTCGGGCAGCCCGAATCCGGCGCCCATGGGCCAAAATCGGCTCACTGAGAAAGGAAACTAGCCGGCTCAGGCAAGTCCGGCAAAAGCGCTGCTCCCATGCGATGGCCTCGAACTTGTCCGAGGTGGTCAGCGGGTAGGCAAGACGATCAGCTCGGCAAGCTGCCTGCTTGTGCTGGCAGAGCGGGTAGCCTTTGGCTGCGCTGACGTGGCCCTGGCTCTTGGCAGTGGCCATGAAACCGGTGCACACCGGCTCAGACCCACCTGCTGAGGAGCTCGCCAGCGCCTGGTCCTGCAGGGTCTTGGTGATCTCCACATCGCGGCATCTCCGGATTTCGTCCGCCAGGCTGATCCCCTTCAGCATTGCCAGCCACATCGCCGCCGCCAGAGCGGCTCGGTGACGCTCCGCCATGCAGTGGACGATGACGACATCTCCATGGTAGAGCGAGCGCCGCACCAAGGGCCAGATCCGGTCCCAGTCCTCCTGCCTTGTGAGCCCCGGACAAGGGAAACACCTTGCCGCTCGGCCAGCCTCTCCGGCCACCTGGAGGCTGCATGCTGGGAAGGCTGCAGCCGTGACTGCCGTGGGATGCCCGCCAAGAAGAGGGCTCCTCCTTTCACGTTGTTGTAGATCAGCGATGGGATCTGGGCGGACTTCCCCCTCACGGTCGCCAACCGGTCCCATTTGCTGTCAGCCGGGTTCAAGCCCAAGCACTCCGGGATCTCCAAGAAGTTGCCCGGCGCCTGGTATCCACCGAGGCAGGAACTTCACCGATCTCCGCATCCTCAACGTCCACAACGTGGTCGGCTGCTGCAGCCTCACGAAGCTCCTCGGCCGACGGTCTGGATGACATGGGCCCGGCCGGGGCGATTGGCAGTGGCGGGGGCAAGATTCTTCGGCGCTTCTTAGCCGGTGCCTCTGATGGCGCCCCTGCAGCCCACCTCCACAGGGTCAGCCGGCACAGGCAGCCCCAGCTCGCGAAGCTTAGCCTCGGTCATCCGCCGCTTTGCTCGGCACTCGCTGGCCGGGTGGCCCTGCCCGTCTGCTGCAGCATCGCGCACAAGTGCTCCCTTGCGCACGGATCCTGGCGGCATTCCCCCGTATTGAAGTCCGGGCACAGTGCTGCGCCATTCTTGAAATGCCCTGTGAGGAAGATCTCGCCCAGCCTGGATGGCATGGCCTTAACCGAAGGCGCCGGCCTCCTCATCCGCTCGCGGGCGTTGTGCGTGAGCGACTGGCTCAGGGAGGCGCCTCTTCAGCGCCGTGGTCTGCGGTGCCTGGGCCCAGATCACCTCTGTGTCCCCTCGGCACGCCTGGGCAGCCTTGATTTGGCCTCTTCGTCGGCCTCGGCAATCTCCTCCTCCTTCGCGGCCACGAGGAAGGCTCTCATCTTGGTCCGCATGGACAGGGCGTACTTGCCGCCGCTGTAGTGGAACGGCATAGAGACGTGCTCCTCGACCTTGTTCTGCCAGTCCCCCAGCGAAACGATCTCGGAGTCCTGAAGGCGGATCAAAGAGCCCACTGTCGGCAGCAACCGCCTCCAGGAATAGCTAGGCTGCTCGAGGGGCTCCACCACGCCGTGGTAGAGGTGCTGAGTAACCCTCTGCACCTCCCAAATGGGCCAAGCCCGGGTGAAAGCAGAATGCCGCACTTGTCGTGCTTCTCCGGCGCCAGCCCCTGGTAGTCCTCCAGCCACTTGTCAGCCCAGTGCCAACCGTTAGAGAAACGGGCTGGTGCGCACCAGTCGAATCCCTGTCGGTTGTGGGCCTGCTTCCCCTTGTGGCAGTGGCCACCTGCTGATCTTCACCGGACTGGCTCAGGTGCTTGTAGCGCAGGCAGCCCGCTGCCACGAGCCACGACGAAACGGGCTTGCTGCATCTCGATGATCTTGCCCTCCAGGGTGAGCAGCATGGGCGGTTCCACCACCACAGCCTGGGACCTCGCCTTGCGCACCTTCCCAATAACCTTGGGGGGCTTCAGGCGGTCCAGCTGCCACTGCAACCTGCCATTGTTGGACAGCCAGCGCAAAGACTGCAGCGCTCGCGAGGGCGACATGGCCTGCTCGAGGAAGGCGTGAAAGTCCAACTCCTCTGGGTCCTGCACGTCCCTGGCTGCGAGGAAGAGCGAGAGCTCCTGGAACGTCCTCACCGCGTTCAGGATTGTGGTCGCCTCAGACTGGGTGACTCGTTCCTGAGCAAGTCTCCGAACCGCTTGCTGCCAGTCCGCTTCGGGTCATCATGCCTCCGAGGTTGAAGGACGTCCAGCTTCATGAAGGCCTCTGTCAGCAGGTTGACCCTGCGGCCGACCGCCTCGGCATTGTCCGGGTTCTGCCTCAACCGCAGGCCCACGTTGCTCGTTGGGAGCCGCACCGCCGGCCGGCGGAGGGTCGATGGCCCCACCGGCGTCACTCGCCAGGGATCCACCTCCACCACTGCCGCAGCTGCCGGGAGAAGGTGGGCTTGTTGCTCCGCCCGCACCCGCGCCCATTCAGCGGCGTGGCCACCCACGCGGACGGCATCCTCGAAGGCCTCAAAGGCGAAGCCGAAGTCGGAGTCCTGCATCAGCCCGTGCTTCTGCCGAAAGGCACGAACATTGGCCTCCTGAACACGAGACATAAGCCCCTCGCCAGAGCCGCCCGGGTCGCCCCCGGAGTGCTCCATGGCTTCTGTGGCATAGCGCCCAGGAGTGGCGTCACCGCGAAACGCCATGGCTAAGAGCAGCACCCCCCAGCGTAGAGCCTTGGCAGCAACGGATGGGGCAGGCTTCGCATTGGTGGATGCCGCATGATGCGCAAACAGAATGAGCCCTGCTGCCGCAGTAGGCGCAAAACACTGCACGCCGACACCAGGTGCCAATGAACGGGAACTTGAAGCCGCCTGGGGTATCTCCCCGCTGTCGGCCACGGGCAGGGGCGTTTGCATGAAGGGGGCATGCAACACTTCCACAGCCGAAAGCCAGAGCAGCCGGGCCTGGCCATGATTCCCCTGCTCCAGCAAAGTGCCCACATGGCGCTTGAAGTCGGTAGGCGCCTGCGCAAGAGTGGCCGATCCGTGTGAACGGCCAAGCCAACTCCTGGAACTGCCAACATTCGACAAGTAACCCTTGCCGAACACGCAAAACCAGAAGTTAAAATTTAGCCAGTTTGGATCATACTTGAGCCAAAAGGCCCCGCATGATCCAATACACTCCTTGCAGAATGAAGCCTGTAAACCCAAGCCTTCCAACCTGATACAGGATTAAGTTTACCCTCGAAAACAAAAACTTTTGAGACCCCAGATTCGAGGAAATACTCGCGAATCACGAAATGTGACAAAAATGCCACAAACGGAACTTAAATGAAATCCACCAAAAGGTTGCTGGTTCAAATTCAGGAGCGCGACCCCATGGTCGCTTCTTACTGAACTTAGCATGTTCAAGCATCTAAACGCAATATCGAGTACGGTTTGTGGCCATCGCCTTACTGGCAAACTCATGTGCGCAGGCAGGCGGGTTTGAGCACGTTCAAATCACAAAGGCCCAAAAAACAGCTAGACTTTGGTGGCAAAGAAAAGGCGCTCAAGAAACATAAGTTTTGTTTTGGCCTCCTTTAAGAAAATCAAAACATAGGAGTTCAGCATCCAGAGGCCTAAGGGCAAAAGGTCGAGACACAAAAACACTAACCCATCCATAGCTCTTTTCCCAAACAGCTTGCAAGCGCCATCGTACGCGTGTCACGCCCCTCCCTCCCCCTGTGCAGCAAATAGGGCAAAATGGACCCTGGCTAACGGTCAGCTGTTGACAGCGGAGGCGGCGCACTTGTGTGTTGCGGCTCAAGCTGCTGCATGATAGCACTGTCGATCTGCCGGCCCATTGGCTGCAAGGGCGAGGCGCATGGGAAGGGTGGTCATCATCTCATCATCAGCAGCATCATCATCATCATCATCATCCTCTTAATCTTCTTTGTCTTTGTCACTACGCTCCGTTATCATGATCATCGCCAATGGCGATGCTGGGCATGTGTACGTTAGGTCATCACAGTGATACTTGCGCGCGCGCGCGTGACGGTGAATCACCCTGGTTGATCCTGCCAGTAGTCGTACGCTTGTCTCCTCGCCGCCAACTTTCTTTATATACGATTCAAGCTTGCCGTTAGACAGCGTTGGGCATGCTGGGGATGCGTAGTCATGATTGCCATCATCACTGCTGGTGATGCTGCGTCATCTTCATCATGATGGCAGTCATCATCATCATGATCATCATCACCGTCACCATCATCATGGTCATTATCCTTACTATGATTGCGGTCATCATCCTCTTCGGCATTCCCGGCACACGCTTCGCTGGCGACGCTGGGGGCGCCTAGCGATGATTGTCATGATTGCCATCTTCGCGACCGTAGTTAGGATTGTCATCATCGTCCTTCCCTTGTCTTGTATGGAATTCAAGTGTGCCGTTATAGGCATGCTGGGGCTGCGAAGTCATCTTCATCATGGTTCCTACCACCATCATCCTAGCCATCCTCCTCCTCACCATCTTCATCATCATCACAACCTGTCATCAGGTCATCATCTTCATCATCATCATTGGCTCGCTGGTGTTGTTGTGCTATTGAAACCAAATGTCAAATTCGATGATGATGATGGTGATGATGATGATGATGCATGGCGCTGGCGTGAAGAAGGTGATGACCATGACAATGACGATGGCATGATGATAGGATGATGAGGAGAATGACGACAAAGAAGAATGAGAAGATCATGGCGATGATGAGGTGGAGGGTGGTGAGGATGATGATGATTACGCATCTGCTGCATCACCGGAGGGATGATGACGAACATAGTTTCACCCAAAGCATTGCCACAGCGGATGATACTGCTGATGATGACGACGATGAGTGCGCATCTCCTGCAGAGGTGCCAAACGTGACTGTTGAAACCTTCAGAAGTAGAAAAGAGATGCAAACAGGCAGCATAGAAATAGAAAACTCGAAAAACGGTGACGATGATGCTGATGATGATGATGATGATGATGATGATGATGATTACACACCCCCTGCGTCGCCAGAGAGGTGCCATTGTCATATCATGATTTTCTGTTTCCATACTGCTCTGCTTGTTCTATGTCCATCCTGTTTAACTCGATTTCCAGCTGTTCTATTTCTTTCATTTCAAATGTTACTTCCTCTGGACATGCAGGGGGCACACTTCATCATCAACATCGTCATCATCCTCAATCGTTCTTAGCCATCATGGAGAATGGCCCCCTGCTAGCACCGTTTGAGGGATGCCTTTGCAAAGGAGCCTTCAGTCTGGGATCAGGGCCTCTAATCCGGCCACCGGTTTCTGGGAGGCATGCAGCCGCACACGGTCCAGCGCGACCAACACCAGTCCAGTCGTCTGGTCACACGCTGTGCTCGTGCTGTATTCCGCGCACGCTGCCGCTAGCGCGGCTTGCGTGTCAGCTGCTTGATCGGTTCCACGTTTGGCAGCTGATGTGCGTGCATGCGCGCATCAAGGAATTCATGGTCGTTGACATCCTTCTCTTGGAAGAAGTCCACGCAGGCACTCATGACTGCCTTGGCTTGGCCACGGTCTCGAAGCGGCTACGCCATAGTTTCGTCTCTTTAGTTCCAGGATAACATCGGGAAATGCAACAGAATCACAAGTTGTAACCCTTCACGAAACGCTGCCCCAAAGTGTCCTTGAAGTACGCAACACCCCATGGTCTCTCGCAGCTCCTCACTGTTCAACGTCGCCGTGTACATCTCTGCGACGACTCCATGTAGCCGGAAGGTCCACGCATGCTGGGGTCCGGCCAACCAAGCCCCAACCTACTCCTCATATGGGTCCTGAAGGGCCGTCGGCGAATTTCTCAGTCAAATAGGGCTGAATGGATCCTGACAATAGTTGTGACAGTGGGGGCGGTGCACTCCTTTTATGGCGGCGCACGCTGCTGTATGATGGGGGACACACAACACAGCATGACATGCGCAGGACATGCTGCGCAATCCACACGCAGTGAATGCTATGTGCATATGGCTGTGCTGTATATGGCTGAGGGGCTCATGTGTGCACAGAACTTTTTTCAGCATGATGAAATCCTGGAACAGCGGGTCCCACAATAGACCTCGGTGAGATGTTTTGGGGGCTGTGAACATCGAACTGGCGAGCTGCTTGATTGAGGTTCGATGGAAAAGTTATGAACATGCTGGGTATCTCCGAAAGAACAGGCGTCACTGGAATCTGCTGAATCTTCCCATGTCACATGGGTTGACACAAACGAGGTTTCGGCGTTGCGCATCTCGATGCCTTTTCAAAAGTCCAACGGATCGCAGGTCGCCATTGCCTGGCAGGCTACAAACCAGCATTGCCAGAGAAACAAACATCAACCCGGGGTCAACCTTCATCCAACACGCTTCCTTGGACCCGCCGGAAAAATATACCAACGCAACCAGCCGGCCTTATTCGGCTGGTACACAAACTTGGGCGCGTGCTTTTTGCCTTTCTTCACATGTTCTGCTTCTTCCGCTGGCTTGCCGTCGCTGTCATCGGAGTCCTCGCCTCCCGACAATAACAGCGACACCAACACCGCCGTCACCACCACGACCACGAATACTGCCGCTACCGCTGACGCTGCCGCTGCTACTACTACTACTACTACTACTACTACTACTACTACTACTACTACTACTATGACTACGACTACGACGGCGACTGCGACACAACTACGACTACCACTACCCCCCTACTATACTGCCTACCACAACCTACCACCACCTTCCGCTACCTACTACTACTACTACTACTACCACCACCACTACTACGACTACTACTACTACTACTACTACTACTACTGCTCGTACTACAACCTACCACAACCTACCACCACCTACCACCACCTACCACCACCTACCACTACCTACTACTACTACTACTACTACTACTACTACTGCTACCTACATAAGTATCAAACGATATAAGTCTATAGTTCTTGGCGTCTTCCCACTACTTTCCAGTAGAGCCGGCGCAGCCGGTGGGCGGAAGTTTGAAACGATTTCAGTCTATGGTTCTTTGCGTTTCCCATTGCTCTTGCGTGCTGGAGGCAAACAAAGCGATGCAGCAACACGCCCCTGTCCACGAGCCTTTGTTCAGAGTCTCCCCAAAAGTCAAAACTCGCTTTGGCTCCAACCGACCCGGTTTGATCACAAAAGACATGAAGCTTTGTACAGTTGGATGCTGCTTTGTCATGTGGTGTGTGTGTGTATGGCCGTGTACCCAAGTCACAGATGCAACTGTTTTGAGCCATGTAATTACATGCAACCGAAACGCCAAAGTGCTGCGCCTGTCACACAAAACTGACATTGCAGCAAGCGCGCGCATCCGTGCCAATGCGCCCGGGTCCGGCCCTGTTCCGAGACCGTCCCGAGACCGGCCCGACCATCGTCCGTCAGACGTCGCGACAGAGGTAGCTTTCAGCCCGCCGGAGCCGCCAAAACACGCAGAGGGTCGCTCTTTTTCGCGATTTCTATTCCCCCGCCACACGCGCAAGCAGGTTTTCTCGCATGCATTCATTATTTCTTAATCTCATCTTCGCACAAGGCTACCTTTCAATTAGTGTCCGTAACACGGAAGTTCCTTCTAAACTTGCTTTGACTACTACTTACTACTACGCACTACTACTCACTATTGCTTAATAGTACTTACTACTACTTACTATACCTACTACTAACGACTTCTTACTGCTGACTACGTACTACACACTAACTACTGACTACTACTCACTACTTCTTACTGCTACTTGCTACTACTTTCTACTGCTTACTACTACATACTACTTATTTGATTGCTTACTTACTTACTTGCTTGCTCGCTTGCTTGCTTTCTTGCTCGCCTACTTACTACTACTAATTATTCTACTACTACTGCTGCTACTACTGCTACCTACTGCTTGCTTCCTACTTCCTACTTCCTACGTCCTAGTTTCTACTTCCTCCGTACTGCTTATGGCTTACTGCTGACTGCTTACTGCTGACTGCTTACCGCTTAGGCAATACTACACAAAGCACTCGGAATCTGAGAGTAAGTCCAGGCAATACTAAACCTAGACTAGGCAATATTGAACGAAGTTCTGGCAGACCACTAGAAAGTGCTGGCAATATTAAATTAAGTCACAATCCCAAAGCACTACTTCAGTCATCCAAGATCCCTGCCAGGCCTTAATTCAGGATCTACTACTACTACTACTACTCCTACTACTACTACTACTGCTACTACTACTATTACTACTACCACTACTACTACTACTACTACTACTACTACTACTACTACTACTACTACTACTACTACTACTACTACTACTACTACGTACTAGTAACGCTTGTTCAGATCAGAACCTTCCGACTTTATACAGGCTGTACGGCAACTCGAGACCGCCTTTTCGGCCAAGCAAACGCCGAATCGTAGATAAGGATTTGCGCCAATATTCCACCCTAAATCCCGGGGTGGTGCATTTGTTCTGCCATTCTGGTAAGGGGCAAGTCTCAAACGTTCCACAAGCTTGGCCTTCAGTGCCCGTTTTGCGGTGCCAATGTTGGCCTGGCAAATCGTGTTGCCAACCAATAGCTCCCAACACGGTTTCTGGGACAATTCGCAACACATCTGCCCAACTTTCACTCGGCCTTGCTCTGATGAGGAATCGAAGCCTAGGATCGAGCCCAGGTCGAAGTCGAAGTCGTCATCGAACTGTGTAGTTGCTAACCACTTCCGGCCTCAGATGCCAGGCGATCCGCAAACCCGAAAGAGAGATCCTAGGTTGGAGCGCAGTGAACTGTTGGGTGAGAGGGCCCACAAATGACGGCACAAGCTCTCTGAAGATGCCTGGCCCATTGTAAAACTGGCATGGGTTCCCACCAAACAACTTGTCATATCAAGTTTCAGCAGAAAACCAAAAGAGAAAGTGCGCGGCTGCCACACTGAAAACAACTGTTGAGAGTTGAAGTAGGGTGGGTCGATCAACACCCAAAGAAACATGCCCAACATCTAGAAAACACAACAGAGGCTTCCTTGCAACACGCTGTCTAAAGTTAGAAAGGACGCTGGTGGATGGACCTTTTTCCCCGACGCCTTCCTCCACGCTGGAATTACCCTTCCAGGGTGTGTCTTTGGCCCCGGCGATTTTGGCAGGATCAGCGAAGTCAAAGAAAAATGGGCCGAAGCACTTGAACTCATTTCAAGTGGACCCTTTGACGAATCATCTCTAACCCAGTGATTCCGGTAACCAATGGCTGCTTACCTACAAAAGTGGTCACTGGGATCCACAGGGCAAACTTACAAGTGCGTGGTGTCCGGTTTTGGATTTCCAACCGGGTCCCAGAGCTTCTCAGAGTTAGGTGCACTGGAAATGACCCGGGGAACACGAATCTAGGGGTCGGCTCAAGGCAAACCAAGGAACACATTTTGAAAACCCTCCCATGCGACAAACCCAAACGCAGGTGAGGCCAACCAGAAAGGGCCCAACGTACAATGCAAAAGAGAAATCTGACCAAAGTACAGTGACTTGGAGGGAACCAAGAAGTTGTAAACCGACCATTCCAAACTTCGCTCGTCTGGTACACATCTTCCTTGGCCAGGTGCAATCCTCATGGTCATGAGTATGATTGCATTAGTTGTCTGTGACGTGTGACTCTGGGACCCTGTTCTGAAGGTCGAAAACGCGTTGACCTTGCGAAAGTATAACGAGGAAGTGTGTCTTGAATACACTGCAACAACTTGTCAAATAAAAAACACAAACAAAAGGAAACACCCCATTCTCTCGCTTCGCTGGCCGCGAAGGACAACTGTTGAAATAAGTTGGCATCCCAATGAGCCGACTGTTTGCCCTATGCTTTCCCTCTACACCAACAGAAGCCGCTGGCAAGCAACCGCCACCGCCATGTCTTCCTTTCAAAAAATGCGACGTCGGTACAGGTCGACCTCACCGGATCCCATTTGAGGCAACACGCCCGGAAGCTGCTGGACAGATCTGGTGGTTAAGTCCTCACGCGAGTCGATCGATTGTTTAAATGTTGGCCAAACATGTGAGCTGTTCACACGATCTCTTCTACAAACTTTGACTCTAGTAACCAGGCTTAGGTTTGCCAGGCATGACCTACAAATCCACTTGGACGGCATTCGAGGGCATTCGAGCCATGAAATCCATGCAAACGGTTCAATCAAGTCACTATTAACCAGGGATTGAGGGGTGCGCTCTCGGGCGTATCTTTTCAGAAGGGGCGCCATGAGGGCTGTGATTTTGCAGGCAGCAATGACAGTAAAAAACCAAACCCAAATCATCAATATCAAAGAACAAAGAAAACCCGAACAACAAAACAGAAACAAAATTGCAAACTTAAAGGGGAAGGGCAAGGGGGTTGGGGGTCTGCAGTGTGGATTTCAACCCAAAGTGCCAACCACCAGAGAAAACAAAAAAAATGCAGACCGCAAGGGGATAGGCCCAAGCGGGTCAGGGTCTGCAAATGCAAGAAAACAGAAAATACAAGATTGCACACTTGGGGTCGGCCCAAGGGGGTTAGAGTCTGCTTTCTAGTTGTTCTGGTGTTCTCGAGTATTTCGGCACTTTGGGATGAAATCTAGCAAAACATCGAGAAAACCAAACATATACGACAAACAAATGTTGTCTCCATTTTTTTTGGCTCTAGAGAATTTTGGTGACAGAAACAAGAAAACAAAAACACAATTGCAAACTTGAAGGGATGGAGGTCTGCACTTTGTTTTGTTTTTGTGATTGTTTGGGTTCCTGGAGGTGTTGCTGGATGTTTGCTTTTTTTCCAGCCCAGACCATTGAGACAACCACACGCAAAGACTCCATGGCTTAAGGGGCACGTGGGGTTTGCCCCTGCAGTAGAATATTCTAATTTCTGCCATATTCTGATAAAACCTGTTTTTGTTTCTTGCAGCATACGCGTTTCAATGTAGAATTCATTCGATGTAGAGATGTATTAGACTGGTTGATAAAGAGATGCATCATTTGGAACTGAATTTCATGAAGCATGTGTTGTGTGTAGAACTGTTTGATGTGTTCTCTTGTTCCCTAGAGGATGCCTCATCTCGAGCTTTTGGAGTTCCTAGACTGTAACGGCATGTGTCTACCGTACGTAGCATGTACCCAACATACTCCAAGCATAGGTCGCATGTCTGCTGTAATTCTATCACATATTCAGCACACCCCTAGACCCCTAGCATGTTGCAATGATTTTCCAACATATGCCCAACAATCGTCTATCATACTTGGCATTTTCAAGCATTGTTTTCTAGCAACGCCCAATTTTGACCTAAAAAGTCCTAGAACCAGTACATGATTATCATTTGCCCAGCATATTTAACATACCCTTAGTGTCAACGTTTACGGCGCCTACTTTATTAGACGCATGTACTGGTTCATGTCAATTTTGTGTGTTCACCTACTTATCATGTGTTGGTCATATGTCCGGCATGTCCTTTGCTCTAGTGGTAGATATATAATCTCTAGCGGCGCTCGAAGCATGCCCAGGAACTATCCAGCCAACCACGGTGACTTTTTGCGTCTGCGTTCAAGCAACCACGATCTGTAGAAGCTTAAACCACGATTTGTAGAAGCTTAAACAGCTATGCTAAAAAAATTACGTACAACAAACTTCGTAACTCGTTCAAGTTTTTACTTAAAAGGCATTTGGCTTGCAAAAACACAGCCCCCTGGCGTTCCAGCCTCTATCCTTTTCGCCTCGGTTTAGAGAGAAACCAAGAGGAGAACCAATTTAAGGGTTCTTCTCTTCTAACACATACCAATCCTGGCAGACTGCAACAGCGTGCGTAAACCAATCTTCCTCTGAACCTATAATCAGCATCCAACACTTGAGCGTCTTGCCTTGGTCCAGAAGCGGAAACAAGAAAGGACCAGAAGACATGTGGCCTTTGAGAGTACCCAGTTTTGCGGTTGGCTCAAATTCAAGGCAAACCGAGAGGCCACCCTATTTTAACACATCCCCGTATTAGTGTTGCCGCCTTCTGACGTCTTCGTTGGGCCATGGGGAACAGGGACCCGACTGCTCACTGTGTTTGGGACCTCTTGATTTTCTCTCACGTCAAACGAAGGCAGTGCATCTGCCTGCATTTGCCATGCCTCATTCAGGCGGCTGAACGTCACTACTATGGATAGACACCATCTTGCTGGTGTTCAGCAGGGAATGAGGGAATGGCCCCCATAAACAGCCCCTTGTGGTTTCCTTTCAGCCCCTTGATTCATACACATTCCATACTGAGCACCAGCAAGCTATCCTGCATCTGTTGGTGTGTGGTTTGTCCCCAGAGTAGGGTTTTACACATACATCCCAGCCAACAACAGCTCACTTTCTGATGGTAGATGGCCCAGGCAAGTCTGAACGTTCTGTTTACCACTAAAATGGCGTCCAAAGGGTAAAAAAGTGGTTCAGCAAGCCAGTACCCATTTTGGGCCCCCAAAACACAAACACCCATATAATCCCATATCGTGTATAGGACAAATATGGTAAGTGCATGCACCCTACACCTTTCATCGTTCTACATACCGGCCTTGAGTCCAGAACATTGCAGCCCTTGGTACAAACAACACGCCGTGTTGACAGACACACACACACACACACACTCTCACACACACAAAGACACGCGCGCGCATATGATCTCACTTCAGGTCAACAGGTTTAACATTTGCTCCCATTTGAATCCCATCTTCATACATCTTCATGGCTGGGTTCAGCCGGTGAGCTTTGAGCTCATGCCGGTGGCAAAATCTTAGAGTGCAGTTGCGAGAAGGCGTCAAAAGTAGTTCCTGTATGCAAAGCCAGCCGTCATCGCATAGGAAGCATCCGAGCCTGTTGAGCAACCGAACAGTATGAGCAATCCTTGCGAAATCCATCATCCACCGGGGAACCTGGACACTGAGATGCTCAGGAATGAACGCTTCCAAGGGGAATGAAAGATGTGGCTTGCTGAGTTCAACTGCACCGAACCATGGCATCTCCGATTCGAATCCGAATCGATGCGAAACCACTCCTCCATAGCCGACAACCAGTCGTGGATGCTGATGCTATACTTTAGGCCCTCTGGCAGCACCTTGGAACTTGGATTCCCTTTAGCGCGGGCCCCCTGAGAAGGGAACACGTGTTCCGCAGAACTTGCCCTTTGTATTGTAAATGAAAATTCTGACATCCCCCAGTTTGTGAAATGTGCAGTTTCATAACATCCAGTCCAAACGGTGAACCCTTTGTGGGTTTTCGAGCAGTGAACCTTCAAGCATATGCGGACTTTGATGGGGTCGACCTTCCAAACTGGCAGTTTTGTGCGTTTTCCGCTTTGCTCTAGAACCCTTTGTTGGCTTTCAGCGGGTGGACCTTCAAAAACTCGGTGTTTTGCGGCTGAAAACAGAACGAGGGGGAGAATGAGAGTCACAGAAAGAGAAAGAGAAAGCGAAAGGGAAGGAAGGCACGAGAAGGGGAAAGAATCACTCCAACCAACAGTCCTTTTGAAACTTCTCCCCCCCACCCGGCTTCGCCATCTTTTCTCACCATACCTTGCCCCGGAGGACACGTACATGCAGGTGCCAGGACGAAATCCCCAAGACACATAGGTCCAGCAGGCTCTGCGTCAGATCAACCAAGAAGACCCCAGCGCAACAGAGACGGTCCAGTGGTGAGCAACCCTGGTTGTAAACCACTTACCATGAAGGTTGCAAGTCGTCTAAGTTGGTTGCAACAGGGTAGCTGATTATGCACTCTACAGCCAACCAAGGTTTTGTGACAGTGCTTGGATCGGGTGGAGCGTGCTTCTTGATGGATGTCTTCCACCAGGGACTGCAAGCGGTTGATGTCTAGCAACTTACCCTTCTCCCTTACCCCAAAGATGGAGTTCCTGTGATACCTGCGTGCAAGCCGGTCAGTGGCAGCTGTGGGAGGGGCCTGCCAGGGGCAGAGCGGCGCAGACCACTCGAAGTTTTGGACCGCCTAGACCAAGGTCACGCGGTGGTGGACAAGGTGGGCGGACAAAACCATGCAGGCCATCGTTTTGGGGTTGTGCCTGCGAGCAAGGCCAAGGTCCTTGTGCAATGAGGTTTAGGTGGTCACAGCAAAGTTTTGCGATCCGACAGCTTGAACCCTGTGGCCCAAGGAAACATTGGAGATATATCCGGAGACCAACAAAGAGCTTGCATCACACAGCGATGAGCACCAACTTGACTGCAGCCCTTGTCGAGACTGGGCGACAGACGCCGGGAGCAGCACCCAAGGTCAGCTAGCCCACTGGCTCTCTGTGAGTGGAGTTGCTCAGACTCAGTACATCTGAGGATTGGACCGGCTGCCAAAGCCATTCTTGACCCATGGCTACACTTTTTGTCTGCACGCAACTAGTTACAAGATCCCTCGCTGCAGCTCGCCATGCAGCTGTAGCACACGTGCGAGAATGCGTGTCTGACCACATCAAGAGCAAATTCCCTTGCGTGATTGGAGTTGCGGAGTGTTAGGCTGTGAGGCTACGCGCAATGCGTGCGACACCATGTGCAGGGTGATCCCTCGGTGGCCTGGCCCTGATCCCAGTGTTTTGGGCGTGCCTCCGCCGACTGTTCACTACGAGTCTAGTACACTAAGTGCATAGCGATAGCGGCGAATAGTCATGATCTAGATATAGATATTCTTCGGAAGTACACTTTATCATGCTCTGAAATTACTCCTTTGTTTGAATTTGTTTGTGTCCATTGACCGCAAAAGTAAGAACGCATCTCTCTTTCAAATATACATATGCACTCCGCTCGTGCTTTTCAAGAAGTCGGGTGAGCCTAAAACCGGCTTCTGGGGTTTCCTGATGCTTCTGGGTTTCCTGATATCTTCAAATCCAAGCACAGCAGGCCCGGTCAATTCCCCCAGAAGGACATAGGACAATTAGTGCGTCCCCTAACGTTCCCTGCCAAATTGTTATGAAAATCGGGCAACCCCAAAAATAGGCGGTCTGTTTCCTTCTAATACACCCCTCAACAGGGTGCTGAGCCTCAAAAACAACACACCCACATGTGAGCCGCTAAAACGCTCTCCACCAAGGCTCATCTTTGAAAATCTCGAAGTGTTGCAGTCGGCCTCGCTTCGGGGTTCAAACTGAGAAACCCTCAAAGTGGCTTGCCGCCGTGGGGGCCGGGGGGTGGAGAGAGTGAACAACTGCAGCTGGCCCTTTCTTTCGGGTTGGCGGTTCACGTTTGGTGGGAGCCAACCAAACAAAGAGGGAAAAGGGTGCCACTTGGGACAATCGAGAAACACCCAGCTTCTGAGATAAGTTTGCATGAGCTGTTGCTAACACAAGGCTGCTGATTTGAGGCCCAGGAAGATTCATCCAGGGCCTCTTGGCTTACGACGAAGATGGCGCAGTGAGGTACACAAAGAAGCCATGCGGATCGGCACAAATCTCAATAAGAACAATAACATGGACATGAAAGCTACAACATGGTATAGGTCGGTTCTAACATGGACACACATGGTTATAGATATGGCGAGAGGCCTGTAAAGGCTTTCCTGAGAAAATATGATTCGTTGGGAAGGCACCGGTCTCAGTGTGAGTGACCATTTAAATCCAACCATGCGCAATTCAGCAACAGATCAATGAGTTCCTTTAGACATCAACTTGAAAAGGTGTCAGTGAAAATTACACTGACCAAGTATGGCGTTCAACGTCAGCTGCGTCTGTTTGTTTCAAAAACTGGAAGTGAGTGGACCATAAGGAAAACTAATGAAGAGATGGGACTCCCGGCAGTGGACACACTTACTTTTGCTGTCTGGATCGCAGCTTCCTAAACCCAAACCACAACTTCCCAACCCTCGAACGTGAGAAGAGACTGTCGAACGACTCCGCGGGCTGTTTTCAAGAGGCAATGGGTACATGTGTTGGCCTCCCAAATTCAGACGTTTTGTCAGGAGTGAAGGCAAAGATGCCGCTTCACACCCTGAAACTGTCAAGAGAACGTTCACTCAAACATGGCCTTGGTTGGGGCGTGCCCTGTAAAATGTATTTCATAACTGTAGCGGCAATGTAGTTGAAAGTCTTCGTGGAAACACGCAAAGAAACCGCGCGCTCAAAATGTTTCTAGCACCCCCGAACAACTGCTTTTTGGACAGCACTTGAGACTTGGACATGGGCAAACCAGTTGTTGGGGGGGGGTATTGGCTGCAAAACACAATCCTTATAACAATCGCCCCAGCCCAAGGCCGCAGCGGCCTCGTCCGAAAGTTGCAAAAGTGGCTCAACACTGACCAAGGGAATCCTTACAAAACCAAACAATGATTGGCTGGAGTTCTTTTGTGAGCCAGTCTCCTCCAATTCCACGCGGGGCGAGGTGCGGGACGTGTTGGCGTGAGTAAGGGCATCTTGCAACAGCCACAAGCACTCCTGGCCGGCTCCGCAGTGGTCGACCCAACTTAAACGGAAGGTGGTGTCCCGTGCCGGATGTGCGTTCCAGGTCTGGCATTTTGGTGGCAGCGGAACACCACAGAAACACCCTGCAGGAGCTTTCGTTGTTGCATGCTGGGCCACTTGGCTGAAATTTCGTCGGAGCTCCAAGATGTGGCCACTCCGCTGTTTGTGTGACAGAGGTCCAGGCGCCAAGAGAGCGTGCGCGTCTCACGCAGGCAAAAGCGTGCAAGCTGCTGAAACTATGCTGAGGCACACGACCCAGGATGAGAAAGATCGAGCGACTAGCCTGTGACCCACACGTTCAACTGAGCTGCCACCCGCCCATGTTTGCAAGAGCTTGCCTGGCTGGCCCCTCAAGAACCGGAGTGCCCCGATGAAGGGAATCTCAAATTTCTTTGGCGGGGATTGCTCAAAGCAAAGTACTGATTTATTAAACTGCTCTTGTACCCATTGCATCTATAATTGATTATATGTACGTTTCGTATTCATCAAAGGAAGTTTAAAAGGAACTTCCGAAGTACGGAAACACGTGAAATGCAGCTTGCGCAGAGAGACAGCTTCAGAAGACCAGATAGCCCACGCGAAAAGTCAGCTCTTGCAAACAGCGATAGCTGAAAAAAGATCAGAGTGCCTATATGCAAACAAATGTATGCAGATAGCTTGCGCCCAGATAAGATGAAACAAAATAAGTGCGTGCGAGAAAACATGTGTGGGCATGTGGTGCGGGAATAGAGATTCCTCCTAGTCATCCACACAACCCTCTTGGCATCTCCAAAGTAACCCCATTCAAAATATTTGCAAGTGTAGACTCCTACACATTGCCGACGGCCCTCGTCTCTCCATTTCCGGCTCCTCAATGCGAAACTTGTCGTCTTTCTCCTCCCTCATGATGAATCCTCACTTCAAAGGACCCAGAAATGGGCACCCGAAAAGGTCAATAAAAAGTCGGTGTTGAACAACTGAGTAAAAAACGAGTCCTGGAAAAAAGAAAACACACATACACGAAACAAGTCACAAGGAGGCTTAGGCAGAGACGCTGAAGGCCAGTCGCACGGCGTCCAGCTGCTGCAGCCGGGCCTTTTTCGGCATGTGCTTCGCTTCCACCTGCACGCGGGAAGTCTTCGGCTTTCGGGTTTCGGCAGGGATCAGGATGGAGTTTTGGTGAAAAGGGCGAGATGTGCACTGCCACGTTAGTTTGTGGGAGGCTAGTCCTTTGATGAAATCGCACAAATAAAAGCGGGCTGGATTAAAGGGCAGCTCAAGCCTTAAGCACTTTACAGATCATTTGATGCTTAGCCCCGTTTGGAGGCAAGCCCTGTGGGGTGCTATGAATTCAGCATTGGACGCAATCTTCCATCGTGAAAACAATATGAGATGAGAAAGAGCTCTGAAACAGAGTGGCCCTAAACTATTGCAATGTTCTAAGGGTTGATTCCCCATTCTGTTCAACCATCGTTCTTTTCAAAAACCAGCTGTTTCCCCAGGGTTTTGGGGTGGTCTTTGGAAAGAAGGATGCCTGGAAAGAATGGGGAAGGTAGCCCTAGAAATGTTATATGTCTTATACACATGCATGCTGTCTGCATACTCAAGCTGCTAAACTTGGCTTGAAACCAACATCCGTTTCTACCTTGCCCGAGTGGCTCCCATCCCAGATCCGCCCGTCGGGACTGGCCAACTTGATTGGGGCCTCAACCAATTTGACAAAAAAGACAACTGCGAGTGCATTTTGTTTTACGGCAAAGCAGTGCTGGAGTTTCTGTACACTCTAGTGACTCTAGTGACTTGGTGAGATCTCCGGATACTACGGCTCTACAAGAATCATATTTTGACCACCTTTTGCGTGTCCGTGTTAGTCTGCAAAGACACGAAAGGGCAACCCACGAGGAGGATCCTGGACGTGGATATGTTGAATGCGGGCTTCCGTATGTTTGGGTCTCGCACGCCTGTCAAAACAAACCGCCACGAATATTCTAAGTTGCATAGTATCCCCATTCCCACTGGCATGTGTCAAAACCAGCGGACTGCGGTGCATGCCCTCCAGAGGAAAATGTGTTTCCAGGCATGTTTTCAAGAGGCCTCCATGCCGGGGTCCTTGACGTTCAGCATGTAGTCCTTCTTCCGCAGGCACCGCGTGAGGCGGTACATCACCCTGACCGAGGCCTCTTCTCGATGGGGTCGGACATCTGGATCGTTGATTTCATCATGCACCTGTAAAAAAGAAGCGGTTGCAGGAAAAGACCTTGCCCGAATGAAGCACTCATGCAACTGAGCTGCTACAATGGACAGTGTCTCCGCCATGACGTCCAAAAAAGTGATAAAACAGACGCCCATGTCCACATAGTCGAGAACTTCGTCGCTTATCAAACTTCCGAACATGGCCTTTGACCCAAGGTAGATGCAAAGTCCAGCGACGGTCCGGGACATGTTCTTCTTCACGATGTTCACACAATTGTGTCTTTGAGGCGTGTAAGGCGAGAAGGTGTACAGCAAGGCGATGTAAATCAGTTCTTCGGCGAGAATGAAGTATGCGATGACAAATGGTTCTAGAATAACGAATGCCTCAGCTGGCAGATCTGGACGCCCTCTCACTTTGGACTTGAGAAGCCAAGGACTTAACCATGGGCCCAAGCTTCGAAGTGATAGACGAAACCATGGTCAGGAAAAACAAAGATGTGCCACTTGAGCTGTCTGGATGACTCATGTCCAAGATTGAAGGTAGCAATTCAAAACGCTCCCGTGATTTCACCAGCAATATCCTTTTTCACTAGAGCGGCCCCAACCCCCCGAAAATTGCAAACAGCTTTGAGGTTGTTCCTCTTTAAGAAGGGCCATTGCGTGCGCGATTGTACCTCAAAACTTGGTGTATGACGGTCAGTAACTGATGTCCACTTTTAAAAAAACGTTGGGACAACAAAAACAACACAATGGCCACTGCGTATCAAGAATCTACGTGACAAGTAGAAACTTGGATACATAAAGTGCAAAATACATTACTTAGACAACAAATGGCACACTAAGCAAACGTTTGCTAAGATTTCTGCCATGCCAAACGTTTCACCTTTTGTGCGGGACTGCAATGTGTTGTCTTGCCATGGCGAAACCAAAATCAACCTTCTTCCGTCCTGCAGGAGGTCTCATTTGAACTTGCTATTTCAACGTGATCATTTTGATACAACTGGGATTGCTCAAACGTCGGCTCCTCGGCAGCGGTGCTGTTCCTTATTTTGTCAAACATGCTTAGATTGATGCATTTTTCAAATCTGATTCAGAAGTTGTCCCTTCCAATTTTCCCTGGATAGCTGCCGTGTTTGATCAGTTCTGCGTCCACCATTGAAAATAATACGCCCCCGCATTGCTGCGCCCTCAGCATCCCCTGCTCTTTGCCTTGTTCTCATCTGAAACACATCTGCCCTTTTGCATTGTTAATTCTACGCAAAAGGGCAAATGCTCGAAGTCCTACAGCACTGCCGCGCTGATTTGCTTCTACATCTAAAATTCAAAAGAACACGCCACGTCGCCAGCATCACCTGTGGCATCACCTGTTCTTTGCTTTGCTCTCAGCTCAGTGTCACCTCTCCACATCGCCAGCATCACACCTGTTCTTTACGTTGTTCTCTGCCGAGGAACATCAGCTGTACTCTTGTCTGTATTTTTGGCATACGGGATTTGGCCCCTCTTCGCAAACCATCGCGCTGCGATCTGATGTTCTCTTTTGAGAAAGCTGGCCGAGATACTGACTGAGCGCCAGCAAGTTTACACCTTGCTGAGCTTTTGACAGCTGCAGGCAAGCTTTCCTTGCGCAAAAAGCTTCGTGCTTAACGAAGCTAAGACGAACGACTTGACCGGCCGTGGAGGACATGTGAAGGGAGACAAGGCGAGACAAATGAGACAGAGGCAAGAACCCGTCCGATCTTGACCGGCCTTGCACCGCAGGACACAAGGGGAGGCAGGGGGAGACAAAGCGGCAAGAACCCGTCCGAGCTTGACCATCCCAGCAGCACATATGAAAGGAGGCCGGCGGAGACAAGGGGAGAAAACGGGAGTGACTGGCCTTGAAGCACACATGAAGGGAGGGGAGACAATACCGGCCGTTTGAGACAAGAGAGGCAAGGCAAGAACCCGTCCGAGCTTGACCAGCATCTGTCGGGAGACAAGAGACGAGGGGAGCTCGAGCTCGCAGTCTTGCAACGCACATGAAGGAAAACAAAACAAGGGGAAACAAGCAAGACAAACGTCCGAATCTGGCCGGCCTTGCAGCACCTGTGAAGCAGCACATAGCAAAGGAGACAAGGCGAGAGAAGGGGAGACAACGGAGACACTCAACCTGGAAGGGCTCAGGGGAAGGCGAGCGACCAGCCTGGTTGCACCCGTCCAACTTTGGGGAAATTGAGCGGCAAGAACCTGTCCCAACCTTGACCAGCTTTGACGGGAGACAAGGAGAGACAAACCGTGCAACCTTGGGGGAGACAAGGGAAACAGGGCGGCAAGAACCCGTCCAACCTTGCAGCACATATGGAAGAGACAAGGGGAGTCAAGGGGAGACACAGCTCCGACCGAGCCAAGGAAACACAGAGCGGCAAGAACCCCCTCGAGCTTGACCGGCCTTGCAGCACACAGGAAGGGAGACAGGGAGAGACAAGGAAGGACAGAGCGGCACGAAAGTCCAACCTTGACCGGGCCTCTCAGAAGGAAGGCAAGGGGAGGCAAAGGGGGACAACGCGATGAGAAGGGGAGACAGAACGACAAGAACCTACATATGAATGGAGACAAGAGGAGAGAAGGGGGGACAAGGAGAGACAAGGGGAGACAAGGGCAGGTGGGATAGATAAAACAAAGAGATAGAAAGAAAGAGAACCAGATAGACTTATGACTTGAGGGAGGTAGGGAAATGGAGGCAGATTTTACACATGTGTTGTCAATCTGTTTGTCTAGCTATCTGTGCGCTTGTTCTGTTTAGTTTGGAATCTACCGTTTTCTCTCCCTCTCTCTCTCCTTTTTTTTTTTCTCTCTCTCTCTCTCTCTCCCTCTTATACCTCTCTCTTTCTGTCTGTCTATGTATGTATCTATCCATCTATCTCTCTATCCATCCATCCATCTATCTGCTCATGCCTCTGCAACAAAACAAACAACCGAATCATGTATCCGTTCATGTATGAATCACTCTCGCTCCCTCCACCTCTGTCTGCCCATCTATCCCATGAATAGATAAATTGATAGGTGGAGATAGAAACATCGGATAGATAGACAACAGGTAGGTAGACAGATAGAAGCAGAAACTGGATGGCTAGCAAGATAGACAAGTGAAAGAGAGAAAGAGTCTAGATAGCGAGTAGATAGATGTGTAGACAGATAGACAGGTAGATAGGGTGAATGGGAGGCCAGACAGAGCATGAAAAGGCAGACAGACAGATAGATGAATAGGTGGCCAATCAAAAAGTAAGCAAACGGATAGATCGAGAGATAGATAGACAGACCGATATGCAAACAAAACGAAAAACAGAAAGACAGGAAGCAAGGAAGGAAGGAAGGAAGGAAGGAAGAAAGAAAGACAGAAAGAAAGAAAGAAAGAAAGAAAGAAAGAAAGACACAAAAAAAAGGATAGAAAGAAACAAGAAAGAAGGAAAAGACAGAAACAACATAAAGGGAGGAAAGAATGAAAGGCAGAAAAACCGGAAAAACAAAAGAACGAGATAAAGAGAGAAAGAGAAGAGAGAAAGAAACACAGACAACAAGAAAGAAAGAAAGAAAGAAAGAAAGAAAGAAAGAAAGAAAGAAAGAAAGAAACAAAGAAAGGAAAGAAAGTAACAATTAAAGGAAGAAAGGAAGCAAGAAAGGAAGGCGCCGAGAAAGAAAGAAACAAAGCAAAAAGAAGAAAGGGACAAAGGAAGCAATGAACAAGAAAAAAGGACAACGAAGAAAAACACATAAATAACACAGAAAAAACGCAGAAAAAAACGCAGAAAAAAAAGAAAAAGCGTAGAAACAAACAAAGAAAAACAAAGAAAGGAAGGAAGGAAGGAAGCAAGGAAAAAAGAAAAAATGAAAGAAAGACAGAAGGAAAGGAAGAAAAGGAAAAAAGGCAAGGAAGGAAGGAAGGAAGGAAGGAAGGGAGGAAGGAAGGAAGGAAGGACAGGACAGAAAAAAAAGCGATCCAAAGAATTTATAATATGACACTACTTTGATATTTAGAAACTCCCGACCACCAGCTTCGCCTGTCCATGTTACGTTTTCCGTTCTGCTTCTCTATCTCCATCCTCTCTTTTTCTCGCTTTGTATTTACCGAGCTATCTAGCCAGTCTTGGTAGCTATCTATCTATCCTGTCTCCCTATCTATGTATCTATCTTTGCCGTAGCTTTCTATCACCCCAGCTATCTAACTATCTATCTATACTTGTCTCTATCTGTCCAATGATTATCTAAGTATCTGGCAGTCTCTCTGTGCAATTACTTTTCTTAGGTTTCTGTCTGTCTCTCTATCCTCGCTACTTATCTATCTACCTATCTGAGCAGCATCTATCTTGTAGCTATCCATCTACATCTCTTTCTAGTCTCACTCAGTATCTAGCTGTTCTAATTATATATATCTATGTGTTACATATCTATTAATATGTCTGTCTGTCGATCCGTCAATCTATCCATGTGTCTTCTGAAAGCGCTGCACCTGCCACAAAATCCGCACCGGACCTTGCGAAGATGCTGCCAGACTTGACACGAAATTTTGGACCTCAAGCTGCCAAAGCGCCACGAAATCTGCACCCCAACCCACCAAAGTGCTGCGCCCACCACGCAAACTATACCTCAGCTTGTTTAAGTGCCTTCGCCTGTCATACAAAAATGACGTCACGAGAAGCGCACGCGTTGACCAAGCCGGGCCCAAGCCCATTCCAAACCCTTTCCGACCCAAGCGTCCGTCAGCCGTGGGTAGCTTTGAGCCCCCCCGCAGGCGCCAAAACCCGCAGAGGGTCATTCTACTTTGCGATTTCTATTTTCCTGCCGCACGCCCTCGCATGTTTTCGCGCGTGTTCTTGCTCTTGTCTACGCGCGACATTACCTTCCATTAGTGTCCGAAACACGAAGTTCCTTCTAAACTTTTTTGGGTGATGCGTGCGAAAACAACATTGTTGTCGGACACTCATACGCCTACTCGGGATCTTTTGATGCGTTCAACCGGCCATGCACGCTTGAAATGCGTCCTGCTCGGCTTGACTACGGCTTGACTACGGCTTGACTACGTGGGGGTCTCATGTGTGAGTATGAGTCCGTGTGCGCGCCTGTGTCCGCATGTGTCTGCGTGTGCGCATGTGCGTGTGCGGGTGCGGGGGTGCGCGGGTGCGCGGTTGCGCGGGTGGGCAGGCGGGTGGGCAGAGCATGCGTGCGTGCGTGCGTGCGGGCGGGCGTGCATGCACACGTGGGTGGGTGCGTGGGTGGGTGGGTGGGCGGGCGGGCGGGCGGGTGGGTGGGTGGGCGGGTGGGTGGAGGGAAAGGGCACAGCCGCAAGCGTTTCGCCCAAGCGCAGATGAACAAACGCTTCCTGCGCGTGAGAGGGGGGACCGCTCTCTTCCAACTTTGGCCCAAGAAGCCGTGATTAAGAAAATCCGCAGGTCATCGACGAACTTCCAGAGCGACCTTCGAGCAATCCGGGCAGGGGGCTTCGCAAAGTCGGCGTGTTTCACCTAAAACGAACGTGCAAAACCACAAGTCCTAAAAGGCGTGTGAGTTGTTTGAGGCGGCGGCGCCCCTGAAGCGCCAGCGCTGTTGCTCTGATAGCCCTCGTTGCGCTAGCAGCAACCTCTTCCACACAACGTTCGTCGCACTAGCAACAACATGTTTCACACATCAGACACACATAACGTTCGTCGCGCTAGCTGCAACATGTTTCACACAACAGCCCCTGATGTGCATGTTCGTCGCCCAAGAAGCAGCATGCGTGAAACAGCTGAACACCGCTTGCCGCGCCAACTGCAAAATGTTTCACACAATAGCCCCTGCTAACCTTCGTCGCGCCAGCAGACACGTGCTTCA
>CAUJNA010003512.1:142500-147500 GCA_963377175.1 Effrenium voratum | reverse complement strand
CATCACCACCATCATCATGGTTATCACCACCACAATCAGCAGCATCCATCACCACCATTAGCACCATCATCACCATCCCCATGCACACAACACCATCACCATTGCCACCATCAGCATCATCAGCATCCCAACCACAACTATCACCTTCACGATCATGCTCAGCAGCATCAGTACCACCACCACCACCACCACGGCCACCACACCCACCGCCACCACCAGCACCAGCGCCACGCCCATGCCGCCACTGCCATCACCATCATCATCACCATCATCACCACCACCGAAACCATCGTCAACATCAATCATAGCAAAATCATCATCACCATCTCCACACCATCGTCGTCATCATCATCATCATCATCATCATCAGCACCCCCGTGATTATTATTCTCATCATCTGCGCCAACATCTCCGTCATCATCATCATCATCATCATCGCAACTGCACCAACGTCTCCAGCTCCAGCACCATCACGACTGCCATCGCGATCACCATGACCGATACCATCAACACCATCACCATTGCCACCATCAGCATCATCAGTATTCCAACCATAACTATCACCCTCACAATCATGCTCGTCAGCACCAGTTCATTATCTTCATCGCCATCACAACCACGGCCGCCGCCCTCATTTTCACCGCCACCGCTACCACGAGCCATCCTCATCATCCTTGTTACTGTCATCTGCATCATCGTCATGAACATCATTCGCATCTTCGCCGTCATCGACATCGTCGTCCACCTCTTCCTCATCATCATCAACATCACAACCACATCACCATCATCGTCACCATCAACACCACCACCACCATCGTCCTTTGTTTCATCACCATCAACAACGTCGTCATCGTCACAATCATCATCTTCGTCATCATCATCATCATCACCATCAGCCGTGTCATCATCATACTGATCTTAACCAGTGGAAACGTTTTCCGAATGCCAATCATCCCCCTCCCCCGCTTCGACATCATCACCATCACTGTCACCGCTATTATGACCGCTAGTTCAACCTCGGCATTCTCACCATCACCGTCATCATCGTCACACACCCATTCTCATCATCAGCGTCATGATCATCTTCATCATCACCACCATCATTATGAGCAGCAGCAGCAGCACAATCAGCATGAGCATTGTTGCCGTCATGACTACCTGTCATCATCAGCAGCAACTCCTGTCTACTTATCAGCATTACCACACCCTTTCCCTGCAGCCCGACGAGCGCCGGCTCTCCGCGCACTGCGACATCGATCCCGGCGCTTTGGATGAGCCGGATGAAGATGAAGATCAAGATGGGCAACCCCCGCCAACCCCGCCGTCCCAAGCTGTCAAACCGCCGACGAAAAAGGCGACAATCATGGACCTCTTGAAGGCCTCGCATGTGTGCTTCAGTGACGTAGAACACAGATCTCAAATTGTACCAGTGTGTTTTGGTGTGTCACCTTGTTTGTAGAGTTGCGCTGGAGAGAAAGTGGGAGACAATAGTGTTGACCTGGTGGTACTGGGTGGATGGCTTTCAGCGCTGTTGACTCCTCTGGTTGATTTGAGGCTTGACAAATACGTGAACATGAAAAGCGCTTATACCGCGCAGGTCAACTGCTGCTTTGGTTTGATAACGTCATTTGATGACATGGGTAACCGCAGGTGACAGGTCATTTTGCTTCGCGCAAATAGTGTCCTGGCCAGGCCAACGCGAGTGACCGGGCCACGCAGCAGGGCCAGCTCAAACACTACACCCCGGACAAGACCGACATTGTCATGTCGTCCCCCGAGCGCCCGTCGTCAGGCGCTGCATTGCTCTCTGTGACCGACAACCTGAAAAAGGACAACTCTCATGTGCTCTGGGTGGCTAGGCAATTTGCCAAATTTTGTCTCGCAATGCGATTGTAATCGTGATTGTGTGAACTGAGAATTTTGCAACACATGTGTACATGTGTTGATTTACTCCAGTGTGGCAAAAGCTGCGATGTTCACGAGAGTTCTTTGGTGGAGCTTCGTTACCATGTGGACCGAAAGCCCAGAAACCAACGCATCCCCAGCGCAGCACCACGCGTAACATTCCCAGCATCACCTCTGCGTGCGTGCAAGTGTGACAAGCGAATTTTGGATTGTCGGATAGCCCCGCCCAAACGCAGTTTGTGACATTGGGAGCCCTTCTTGCATGACTATATATCCTTGCCTCCCTAAAACGTGTTTTGTTTTAAGCCCCTGCCTCCTTCTCCAAAACGCTTTTGTCCACAAACATGTCTTTCCTGCGTTTGTGTTTTGTGAAACCCCTTCCTGCAAAATATGTCCACACGTCCCATTTCAATGTTAAAAACCCGCTTTTTTGGGAGCCTCGGGTTTACGTGCCCACACATCCTTTGTTATTGCTGCTAAAAACACAAAGCGTGTTAAAGCGCGGTTTGGAAGCCCCCTCTCTCACTGTTTGGCTGTTATTGGGTGTTCGGCCAAGTTTGTGAGTTGTTGGTAGTCTAGGTCTTACAAGTCCCCCTAAGTGGAGACAAGTGGGTTAAAACCCACATAACTAACCGCTTACTAACTTGGCCGAACGCCCAAGTACTGACTGAAAACGTGCTAGGTTCCTTTTGGCGAGCTGTTCTGTTACAAAACACGGTTTGTGGGAGCCCTACAAATCCTACCGTGAGCGACGACGGCTTCCCGGAAATGCGGTGTTTGGGAGCTGCCCCTTCCATCCAACAAAAGGTTTTTGGGAGCCTTTCCTGCATGCCTGCTTGCCCTTCCAACATGCAGTATTTCGAAGCCCCCCTCTCCGCATGGTTTTCCCGCCTTAAACCGCAGTGTTTGGATGCCAGCCCCCACTGCATGCCCCTGTATATCCACAGGCCACATTAACGTGCCTCTCCCTCCCTCCCCCCTTTCTCAGACGCTGCAAAATGCGGCTGCCAATAAACACAAATGATAACAACCAGGCGCCAGTTGGTTGGATTATGGGGTCATTGCAATGTGACGCAACAGCTCAAAACACAATTGTGTGCTTCGTTGCACGCAAATTTGGACCGAATCGTGCTAGGAACAGCGCTGCTTCAAGAAGAGCCTCAAGAAGCAGAAAAAGATTTCTCTCAACAAGGACCAGAAAGGCGTCTCCGTTTCTTCTGGCTCTGCTGCGGCTGCGGGCGCCGTGGGCACTGCTGCGGGCACTGTGCTTGCGGGCGCTTCTCCTGGCGCGGACGCTGCGGGCGCAGTGAATGCTGTGGCCGCCTTTGCGAAGGGTAAGGGCATCGGCAGTGCTTCGGGCAGTTCGGTCGCTTGCGGCAGCACGGGCAACGCTCTGGGTGGCGTTGTAGGCGTTCACAATGTGCTGGGCATGGGCAGCATCAAGCACGACACCATGAGCGTTACGGACGGCCCGACGGACGGCGATGGGGGCGCAGACAACAACACCACGGGCATGGGCGGTGCTGAGAGCATCGGCGCCGGCAGCAGCAAACGGAGCACAGCTGGCAGTCAACGCGCATGGCAGAAGGGAACGAAGGAGCGGCTTGTTTCACACTCAAGCGCTGTTTCAAACGAGTTTTGTTGTGTGAGCGCATTTTCTTGCTGGCAGCTCCTTCCGTGCTTCAAGTACGCCAGTCTAGGCTTCTCCTGTGTTTTAAACGTGCTCTTCTAGGTGGCTGGTGAACACTCCAAGAAAACGACACGCAGATCTATCCCACCCTGCCAGAAGCAGAAGCGGCACGACCTCTAGCTGTGACAAGATCTGATCTGCTGGAAACTGCCATCCGGCTGCATTAGACTAGAGTCATTGGGGCTGGGCTCATTGATCAGTTGTGAACAAACCTGTTCAAACGCAGCAAATTTCAACCACCAGGCTGCAGACACCTACTGCAGTGAGTGCCATTACGGAAATGAATGGTTGGCTATTTTGTATCCTGTGCATCTGCAGTATTTGTAGCTTGTGCATTAACCTGAGCTCAACATGAAGGTTTCATGAAGAAACAAGATTCAAGGTGTTGTGATAAAACTGATTTTGTTGTTGGTGATTATCATTAGGTACGCTGTGTAGGGTGTGTGTTTGTGTGTCTGGCAGGCAGTTGTTACGTAATGTGGTAAAACGCAAAAACACATTACGAGGTTGTGATGCGCATTGTGTGAATAAGGTAGTAAAGAACAAGTTGAAGATGAAACAAGGTAAATTAGTAAATTCAGAAGGTAGTTGCAGTATCGGCATGCTCGCATCCCAGGTGAGCTGAGCTGATTCACATTTGACGCCGCTTTGGCTTCTGAGAGACGGGTAGTGTGTGCCAACGGGGGCTGTTAGTTGTTTGTTTGAGACAAAACAGCGCTTTTGCGCCAGTGTGAGTGTGAGACCCTCTCAAAGGCTTGAATCAATCACATGTGTGATTTACTTGCAAAGGGCACGTTCCAAGGGGCCTCATGCTGAAACCTCACTGGCTGGAGTAGAGACGCCGCTAACACTTGACTCATTCTCTAAAATTTAGCATCCCCAACCTTTTTGTAATCTGAGTGGCTGATCTCTCCCAAGTTATGAGGCAGTTCCTGGTGCTCTCACGCACCTCACAACGACTGGCGGGTAATGAGAAACATGGCTGGCAGGGTTGTAGCGCAAGGGGGCGGTCAAAACGATTGGAATCTGGTTGTCAGTAGCTGAGTTTCACATGTTTTGCAGCTGGTGGAAACGGGAATGCCCAAACCAATAGTATGTTCTTTGTGTTGCCGCGCTTGAATCCTTTCAAGTCATGTTGCAACCCACGTTCAATGCCCAGGCGTTTAAAAGCAACCCTTTGCTGAAACAAAAAAACTGCTGCAGCTGCAGTGATACTCCCAAACAACCAGACATTCCCTTTTTGCTTATTGATGAGCGAGAGGACACTTCACGACCGCTGGAGTTTGGGGTCGATGAGAATGTAAAGGGACTTAGGTTTGTGAACCTCCCATGGCCCCTCCTTGCAAAATGATCTCATGGACAGTGGGGGACGATGTGGCGACCCTCAATGACCTGGATACATGCC
>CAUJNA010003512.1:117500-140000 GCA_963377175.1 Effrenium voratum | reverse complement strand
GGGCCACGTAGAAAATTCGCACGGCGCCACAGCGAGAGCGATTCGACACGCACGATCTCCGCAGAGGGTTCGCGGGTAGAAAATTCGCACGGCGCCACAGCGAGAGCGATCCGATCTCCGCAGAGGGTTCGGTTCGTCCGCGAGCTTTGAGATGCGCACGGCGCCACAGCGAGAGCGATTCGACAAACGCAATCTCCGCAAAGGGTTGGTCTGCGAGCTTTGAGGTTCGCACGGCGCCACAGCGAGAGCGATTCGACACGCACAATCTCCGCAGAGGGTTCGCGGGCCACGTAGAAAATTCGCGCGGCGCCACAGCGAGAGCACTCCGACACTCATGATCCCCGCAGAGGGCTCATCCCCCCAGCGCCCGCCAGACCCACCCCCGGCTAAGAAAGAAGATAGAATTTAAAGGCTGCGAGCTTCGGCTGGGTCAGTAAAGCTGCGTAAGCTAGGCTGTATAATTCATTCTCCGTAAGCTAGGCTGTGTAAGTCAGGCTGCGTAAGCTAGGCTGCGTAAGTCAGGCTGCGTAAGTCAGGCCGCGTCAGTCAGGCTGCGTAAGTCAGGCTGTGTCAGTCAGGCCGCGTAAGTCAGGCTGTGTCAGTCAGGCCGCGTAAGCTGGCTGTGTAAGTCAGGCTGCGTAAGTCAGGCTGCGTCAGTCAGGCTGTGTAAGTCAGGCTGCGTAAGTCAGGCTGCGTGAGTGAGTCTGTGTAAGTCAGGCTGCGTAAGTCAGTTTGAGGAAGTCAGCTGTGTAGTCGGCAACCGTGTTTTCCAAAGAACCCTTTGCGATGCTTTCGGGAAAAAATGTGTTGGCGAGATTCTACTCAACATGCGGCATCACAGCGCATTGACGGCAAGTGAAACAGTTTGTATTCAACCAACATCCATATTCAATCATGACCCATTCCAAGTGAGGTAGCTTTGCTACACTACTGCTCTTACATGAGTGCGGAAAAACCATCCGATTGCTGTCCGTTATGCGCCCTGTCATCAGTGCACACATGCCTGCGCAAAATGCCCAGCGTTGATTGGTTCATACACTGCTGTAGACCCAGAGTCACAGAGAATAAGTGTTCTCAATCGTCAGTCAGTCACAGCGTTGCTACCTTGGAAAGATCACGTTCCATGCCTGTGTCCTTCATAGATTGGACGATTTTTCGCTGGCAACCAGTCCGTCGAAGAAGCAGAACATCCGGGTTGAACTGTGTTTGAATCGGATGCTTTGCAGTGGCACTCCCAAAATTAGAGGAACATTCCAGGTCCCAATCAGTGTCTTAAACGTTTTACTTGCTGTCGGCTGCTGGTGTGGCTCCAAGGCAGCATGCGCAGCACAGCTGTGGCTACATTTGCCTACTTGTCACTCAGCATGTTAATAACAAGGGTGTAGAAGCATTCTCTAATTGTTTCTAGCTTGCTCGATGGCCGACTTGCCTACGCGCGCGATGAATGATGCCATCATGACTCGCTTGGCTACCATTCCCGGGTTCATGCAGCTACTCAAGAACATGGCCGAAGTGGGGCTGGAACAAGAAAGGCGCAGGGAGACCAACATTGAGTTTCACCCAGTGAACGTGTCTGAGAACAACGCGGGCAGCCACACGGATTACCTACAACCTGAAGAGCCTGGGCCCTGCGAGATGGCGTGATTTCTGTGGCTAGTAGCGCATGCCTGCTTTTGTTGATCGGCAACAGGTAAACGAGAAAAATGGAGCGGACTGTGCTGTGTGCAGCCATTGCATCGCAATACGTCTGGTTTGGCTGAGGATTCTTTATGTGAACGTTGTTTGTGAGAATCTCAAACGCAGTTTGATTAACCGAAGCCTGCGCATGCCTGCATGCATGAATGCCTGCCCTCTGTGCGTGCTTGCGTGTGTGTGTGTGTGGGTGCGTGGGCGCGTGGCTGCGTGCGGTGTGATGAATCATCTGTTTGTGTTGTGGGCGCGGCGTGTGCGCGTGGCGTGTGCGCGTGGCGTGTGCGCGTGGCGTATGCGTGGGGTGGGGTGGGGCGAGGTGGGCTGGTGGGGCGGGGCAGGGTGGGTGGGGTGGGGTGGGGTGGGTGGGTGGGTGGGTTGGGGGCGTGCCTGCGTTTGTGCGCACGTGCGTGTGCATCTGTGTGCTGGTGCGGCTGCGTTGCGTCGCGTGCGTGCGTGGGTAGGTGGGTGCGTGGGTGCATGGGTGAGCGGGCGCGTGGGTGTGTGGATGCGTGGGTGCGTGTGTGTGTGTGTGTGTGGATGCGCGCGTGTGCGTGCGTGGGCGCGTGGGTGCGTGGGTGTGTGGGTGCGTGGGTGCGTGGGTGCGTGGTTGCGTGGGTGGGTGGGTGGGTGGGTGGGTGGGTGGGTGTGTAAGTGCGTTCGTGCGTGCGTGCGTGCGTGTGTGTGTGTGTGTGTCTGTTCGTGCGTGTGTGAGTGTGTGCGCGTGTGCTTGTGCGCTTGCCTCGCTGGTACCAGCATGTCAGTATTCGCGAGCATGCGTGGTATACGCAGAACTGACGCCGCAATGTGGTCATGACGTGTACGACGTGTAGTAGAATGCTGCGGTTTGCGTGCCACTTCTGTCTTGTTGCGCTTGTGTACTTCCATATGTGACTTTGTCGTGGCTGCGCGTTGGTGTGCCCAGCCAAAGTTGTTCGGAGGTTATGTGTGTGAGTGTGTGTGTTTTTCAGTGTGTGTGTGTGTGCTTGTGTGTTTGCATGTGTTTGCTTTGTCCTGTCTCCTGTGTGTGTGTGTGTCCACGCAAAATGTCAATGTGTGTTTTGTGAGTTGTGTGTGTTGTACACTCGTTCGCGTGTGTTGTGTTTGCGCGCGTGTGTGTGTGGTTTCGGGCAAACTCCAGGCACTTGTCACAGCCTGCTGGTCAAAAGTGTGATTGTGTGACCTGCAGTGCTTTCTTTCACTTCCAAGAACACTGACTTTTTGTGCTGCCAAAACCCCAGACCTTCTGAACATTCTACATTTCGGAGTTTGGGACTGGGACTGTGTTCCGCATGTGCCTAACATACAGTCGATGTGCATACAGTCACACGCATACTTTTGCATGAGCACCCGTTTGCGCGCGGCAGGCAGGCAGAAACTTCGCAGGAATAGGCAGGCAGGCAGAAACGCGCAAGACTGCAGGAAAGCAGGCGAAGGCAGGCAAGCGTGCGGGAACGCAGGCAGACAGGCGCGCAGGTGTGCAGGCACGCAGATAGCCACACAGCGAGGCAGGCAGGTATGCGCGGAGGCAGGCAGGCAAGTGCGGCGGCAGGCAAGCAAATGCAGGCACGCAAGCATGCAGGCACGCAGGCATGCAGGCATGCAGGCAAGCAGGCATGCAGCCATGTCATGTAGGCATGCACGCACATATAGAAATATGTATGTGTGTTGTATATACACAGTACGTGTTCATATATATATATATATATATGTATTGGTACACATATTCCACACAAACATAAGCACATGCAAAGTGCAAGCGCCTTGCCGCCACTGACCCACTGACCCACTGACCCACTGACCCACTGACCCACTGACCCAGACCCACCCACCCACCCGCCCCCATCCCACCACTCGCCCCACCCGTCCCCAGTCCCACCCTACCCATCCTAACCACACCCTGCACGCCTGCACGCCCAATCCAACACCCCACCTCTCACCTGCTTCGCCCCAACCCGCCCGCCGCGCCACCGCTCACCCATCCACTTACACGGCCTCACTCGCACGCGAAAACACGAACACCCACACACCCAGCTCCCTCACAGCCAAGCACACCCACACACGCGCACACGCACGCGCTGTCACGCTTTCTGACACAGTCGCAGCACGCCCGCGCTAACGCCCGCACAGACAGTGTGAATCCGGACACAGTGACGCACACACACACACACACACACACACACACACACACACACACACACACACACACACACACACACACACACACACACACACACACACACACACACACACACACACACACACACAGACACACGTGTGCGGACAGGCACGCATGCGTGCACGAGCCATGCATGCACGCGCACGCCCGCCCGCAGTCAAGCGCCTGCACGGGCGCACACCTGTGAGCACGCGCAGCACTCGCACGCTACTTGCAATCGTACAGAAACACGCATGGACACACAAACAGGTGTACAAACGTTCACGTATATAGTGCAACGTGAGACTATACTTTTGTAAATGCTGACTAACAGAAAAAACATACGACAAACAAGCACAGCCGCAAGCAAACGCATGAAGCACTCTCAACACTTGCAGGTTGACGTGCGTGTTGTGACACTTGTTCTCCCTGACCACTTGATTCGCACAGCTCTCAGCCCAGCAAGCACCCTTCCTACCAGATGTTGATTGCACCCGTGGCTGCGGCGGGTCAAACAAATTAGGTGTGCTGAAAACTGACTGCTCGTGCGACCTGCTCGCGCCATGGACGCTCGCCCGCAGCTGAAGCGTGCTCGCTCGTCTACTATGCTTACGGCAGACGTCACCCAGGCAGACACGCGCGTGAACCAAAAGAATAGCAAATGGGCAAAGCTAATCAACGCACACCAGCAGCAGGACGTGACCGATGTGACTGGCAAGGCTGATGGCAGTGACAACATGAAGACGGACATGCGCCACAACATGACTCTGAAAGACAAAGGCGCCCAGACAGGACCCACTCATCCTTCGATGTTCCGTAGCCGTAACCTGAACGACAGCCCTCCAGAAGCAAATCATCGCATCGACGTGCAGGACTTGACTGTGACAGAAAATGTTTCCGACGCTGAGAGCACCGCTTCCTCGGACAGCTCCACTACTTTACCTTTGCCAGGCAAATCGCCTGAGACCCTGTAGGGGCATTGCAGGGCATCGCGCTAGGGTAAAAAATATGTATGCGCGCACGCCTACTTCAGCTCATGGTTGTTGCGGGTGACTTCCAATAGTAACACTCAAATCACTCACAGAAAACCTTTTGTGTTTAACAGGTAGTATGATCAGCAGCGCGTGTGAGGGTGCGGCGGAAGCAGCTTTGAAGCACTCGGCTTGTTGTTTGTGTGCTCAAAAAGGTGGCAGCGCAGGCATGAATGACTATGACTATCATATCAAAGAGGGGTATTCCTTTGATTTGGTCCATTGACACTGTTTCTCATTTTGAGAAACAGCGTCTGGGCGCATAGTAAACGAATCGAGAAATGATACGTAGGAACTCAAGTTGGCAACCGGCACTCGCAGCGCACTGTGTGCTTTGCAATGGCTGGGAAAAAGCTAGCGGCGGGCAGCGAATGCGCTGAAACTACTGCCAGCTCGAAACAAGGGAGCCTTATGGAAACAGCTCTCGACACCTCGCTCAACGCAATGAAGGCTGGAGTGCAAGGAAAAAACTGCGACGCTGTTTGTTCATGTGACTTGCGCAATCTCTTTGGGCCAAACATAAACTGACCTGGGGTTGCTGCTTCGGCTAGACTCATAGTGTCGGCAGTAGTTGAATTTGTTCTCAGCCTTCCAACAATTTATACGCAGCTCGTAAGTTCCCGACAACGACCCTGTGTGACACCAAAGCTTTTGCTCGCGCAGGCAGATCTCGCGAAGAAGATCTTGAATACCGGCGACAAGGCCGCGGACGGGAAGAAGCGCAAGAAGAAGGACAGCTCCAAGAAGAAGAAGAAGAAGAGCAAGAAACAGAAGGAGGACAGCAGCGACGACGACTCAAGCAGCAGCTCAGAGGTGGCGACAGACCCTCGACTTCTGGCTGTCCAGCTTGGCCTAAAGCCCAAAGAGATGAAGCTGAAGAAGGACATGACGCGGTACGAGGATCTGACGCCTGACACTCGACGCAATCGTTCTAGCTTCAAACTGCAAACACGTTTTGCGCTTGTGCTTCGCTGAAAAGCCGCTTACTTACACCTGAAAATCCTGTTGGCTGTTTAGAACACGCTGGACCCTGGGCATTCGCTCAAGTGTGTTTCCCAGTAACACATTGAATGTGGAGTTTGCGTGCTTCCTTGCTTCTCAGGAGCAGATTGCGTACTTGATCGCAGACATCCACCCGCGCATTGAGATATCCGTGCTGGGCCTGTACGAGCTAGGAGGTGAACTTGTGGGGATCCGGAGGAAAGAGGCCAAAGCTTTGCGCGTGCGCCGCAAAAAGGCGAAAAAGACCCAGGCGCTGCGCATCGAGGCTGTGAGTGAGTCTCGCTGGAAGGGCAGGCTCCTCACTCTCTTCGAGTGCCTCGCCAATTATTTGCGAGTCTTAGAAAAGGGAGAGAAAGGGAGAGAAAGAGAGAGAGATAGAGAGAGAGAGAGAGAGAGCGAGCGAGCGAGAGAGATAGAGAGAGAGATAGAGAGAGCAAGAGAGAGCAAGAGAGAGAGAGAGGGAGAGGGAGAGAGAAAGAGAAACATAAATAAAGAGAGAAGGAGAGAAAGAGAAAGAGAAAGATAAGTAGACAGTGACAGAGAAAGAAAATAGGAAACAATAAGAAAGAGAAAGAGGAAAATTAAGAGACAAAGAGAGAAAGAGAAAGATAAAGATGAATGAATAGACAGAGAAAGAAAAACAGGACAACAAAGAAAGAGAAAGGGAAAAAAAAAGAGAAAGAGACAGAGACCGAGACCAAGACAGAGAAAGAGGAAGGGGCGCAGAGAGGGAAGGAGAGAGAGAGAGATTGAGACAGAGAGATTGAGAAAAAGAACGAGCCACGGAAAGAGGTATGAGCCCTCTGCGCACTTTGGCTGGACCGATTCTCAAACACTTGCGCATTTCACTTCGCTTGCGCAATCCTCGGCGGACTTTCGCGGGGCCGACCTGAAATCTCTAGCGCTTTCTATGTTTTGCAAACGTTTTTTCAGCTTGCAGCCTCTGCCGACTTTCGGTGGGTCAACCCTACAATCTCAGTCGTGGTGTTCTGTTTGCTTTTTCATTTTCGCGAGCTGACAAGAGAGAGAAACAAACGGGCTATACGAACTATGGTTTGGAGCATGCTTCTTTACTTGATCTGTCTCTTTTGTTTTGCTTTCGCTTTCTCGGCCAATGGTGGCTTGCACACATATGGAAATGCTGAACTAGCGTAACGCTTTCGCCTCGCATGTATTCCCCAGTTCTCGCACTTTAGCTTTTTCCCAAGTGTGTTCACGCGCAGGGGCATCTACTCTTAAAGGGGACAGCTAGCAAATTTAGTTCCAGTACTGTGGGTTTAAGCTTCCTTTGAACATAGAATAGCTGCAAGCTGCAGCCGCCACTTTGTGTTGTTCGTCAACTGTAAGCAATGCAAGTTGATGAAAAGAGAGTATGTCCCCACTCTCATGCGCACCGATGCTCAGGACTCTGACTGACAAGACGCGCAAGACCGTCGCGATGCAGTTTGAGACCTTGGAGGCGCTGCGGCAGTCGGTGGTCGGCAAGGTCCAGGGCACTATGAACAAGAGAAGCAAGGCACGGGCTTTGGCTGAGGCAGTGCAGAACAAGATGTTGGAGCTCAAGAAGGACGCCTCTACTGACCTTGAGTCTTGGAACCACAAGGTCAACAAAGCGCAGCGCAAACCCGCCCAGGAAGCCATTCCAGCCAAAAAGCAGCGCGGAAAGGCAGCCAGCAGCTCAGACGACTCGGAGAAAGACGATTCGAGCGACAAGGAGGAGAGTTGCGACAGCAAGCCAGACACGGACGACGAGCGTTCGGACGACGAGGACACCCTGGAGGAGACTCAGGAGACAAGTGCAAAAAGCAAGCAAACAAAGCAGCAGACCAACCCTAGCCAAAAGACCTTGTTGTTCACCACGCCGGACCCCAAGACCAGCTCCAGAGCCAACGACACAGGGGACGATGACTTGTTTTCGCACCCTCGCTTCTCGCCCCCTGAGCACAAGAAACGGACGGAGAAGCCAAGCCCTGTGGAGCCAGACAACACCCTAACCGGAGCCGACGCCGAGAGCCCTTCTGCGCTGCCTACTTCTGTCCGACCTGACGGAAACGAGGACATTGTGGGGCTTCGCGAGATGTTGACTGAAGTGACCCAACAGCACTTCAAGAACGAGTCTGACGCTTGCATTCTTTTGGCAAGGTGTTCATTCATGCTGCAGCTTTGGAATTGCCTAACTTAACTTACCAGTGTCAAAGCAGGTACAGAAACAAACTCTTTGAGCCAGAGCTGATTGACCACCCAAATTCCCAAAGAGCAGTTTGAGTCAATTTAGGATGCTAGCCCGGTGATGTAGCAATCTGCAACCCAAACTGAGCGCACAACTTGCTTTGTCATACAATTCGTGTAACAACAAACATAGCCATCACAAGGCTAGGATGTGAGGAGGGTCTCTAGTGAAGCAAAATGCTGATGCTGAACTTAGGAGCTGGCGCTCTTCTGGGACATCCTTGAGACCCTCAACGTGAACAACATGCAGCGCATGATCTACATCTTGGATACCTGGACTCAGAGCCCAAGCCAGCTCTTGGCACAAGGGGGAAGTGCCTATCGACGAATGTCATTTGGTGGCAAAATGGCGGCCCACGCTGTGATCAAGGACCTCATCGAAAACAAGGACTGTTGACCAAACCTGTGATGTTTCTTTGTTTCTTCCGCAATCCCGTACCCCCCCCTCACCACATTGTGAAGTATTGTTTAAAACAACACTGGTTAAAAGCGGACTCTTTGAGGGGTGTATAGGAAAACTTACATTCTTGTCCTTGTTCGCTCAGTGACTGCTCTGTTGGGTGCATGCATACATATCACAACTTCCTTGCCCCCCCCCACCCTCTATCCAGGACGCTTACAAAGAGGTTGTGACCGCCATGATGCCAGATACGGAATCCCTGGAGGCTCGTTTGCACGCCCTTGTTCCCCCGGATGCCGAGAAAATCCTTGAACAATCCGGGCATTTGCAGCCTCTTGACAACGGGGGCCGTACATGCAAAATTTGCAATTTCCTTTCGCAAGAAGGGGTCGACAATCCAGTGTTTGGTGGCTGGGTCTGCACAAAGTGTCTTACAAAGGGCAAACAAGCTCTTGACGATGATAAGCAGTCCGAATCTGATTAGCCGGTCAATATTGCGCCGGCGTGATTTGGGGCTTGATTTTGTGCCCAGATTCCCGGAGCGACGGGACGACGAGCGACGAAGCCAAAACCGCAGGGACTTGGGAATGTGCGTGCTGCCGACCCCTAAACGTGCTTCTTCAACTCAGGGAGTTCCCGGGACTAAAAGCGGAAACGAAGAAAAAAAAAGGAAAATAAAAAAAGCCGAGAGGGATACGTACATTTGGGAAAGAACCCTAACTTGTTTACGTGGTATATGCAGCACGCGGGCACAACGTACTTTCCCACGGACAGGTATCCATCTCAATGTTTTTGTTTTTTCTGTTCCAAAAAGCTTTTTTTCGTTTTTTTTTTCTCGCTGGTTTTCTTGACGCCCGATTTTTCTTGCGAGGAAATGCAATTAGTTTGAAACAAATAATACGAGCCTTGTCCAATTGTGTTTTGCTTTTTAGATGTTTTTCCAATACAACATATTGGGGGAGTGGGGGGGCGACGGGGCGACGGGGCGACGGGGCGACGGGGCGACGGGCAGCGACTAGGACATGCTAATCTAGACATTGGAGCATCTTTGGCATTTGGGGCAGTGTGGGGATTGACAGATTTACTACCGGTTGACAATGGTTCTTTGTGTTAAATCACCGGGGGCGTTACTGTCTGGACATTATTTCGTACAGTCACGACATGACCTGTTAGGCTTGTGCAGCTGACAGGGTACGGACTGCAGGATCAAATGATAATGCGATCGTCCTTTGCAATACGAAATTCAACGGACAGCAATTAGCGAATCCATGACCTGCGTCAGCTGTGAGTCTGCGTCTCTGTGTGCATTTCATTGGACAATCTGTGGTGCTTGTGCGTGCACCACTTTGCGTGTTGTTTGTGTGCGAGTGTGTAAGTATGTGTGCGTGTAGCTCCACGTTGTGTGATTATTTCTGTGCGTAGATACGCATCTCCGTTCAAGTCTGCGTGCTTCTCTGTGTGTGTTGAGTGTGTGTTTTTGCGGCTTGTTTCTGTGACTGTGTGTGTGGACTGCCAGGCAAAGACACGCGTTTGTGTTTGTGGTCTGTGTGCCACAGAGTGCAGGCTGCGTTGCAATCAATCACGACTTTGTTGTATCCATGAAGGTAAACGCGCCAGTCACATACTAGCGATGTAACGTCAATTTTGACCAGTGTCTGATTTGAGTTCCTGTTGCTTCTTCCACGGATCATCCGTGTGTTTGTGCCACCGGCATGTTGCAGCTCTTGTTTAATGTCTAGTTTGAATGACACTGCGTGTGCCGCAGGCAGGCTGTATTCAGATGTATTGTGGTAGCACATGAAGGAAAAGCAAAGCAAAGCGGGGGCAAAGCCCCTAGCGCATGACACCAAGACACCAATTGCAAATCTGACCCTTCAGAAATAGGCTTCAGTAAAAAAAAAGAAGCTAGTGTTGACCAATCCGTTGTCTTTCCGTTGCCTGCACAATTTTGCAGCCATGGATCTGGTACTTGCTCCTCCAGCTACCTCTAGCGCTGACACATCAGAGAACAAGGCGTGGGGGGACTGAAGCAGCATATTGAGCGCACCGTGTGTTGTGATTGCTTTGACCGTTTCAGGTTTCATGGCATTAAAGCAACGTCATGGCGCTGATGTCCCATCAAGCCAAGCTCAATTCAAAGCAGCGCTTAAGTGGATTCCAACAAACGCTACAAATTCTACTGTCAGTCGCTGCTGGCAAACGCATACGTATCCGCCCCATTCAGGACCGCGAGCGCGACGTGATCAAGCAGGTGGTCGTATTGCTCCGCAAGCACCTACAGAACGAGGAACAATTCACGTCCTTTGTGGGGGTGCTGGACCGTGCTGCTGCGGCTGGCAGCGCCCTGAAAAGCCTGAATGGTGCTGTCATTACGCGTGAAATGCTGGCGCAGTGCCTCGCGGAGGTTCGCAGTGCAGCAGAGTTTCCTATACGACCAGAGGCGCAGCTGCTTGCCCAGCCTCTTTCACCTTTTCAGCGAGACCTACGCGTTGCTGCTGCTCATGATGATAGCTGCGAGGCCAGCGCTGGTGTCAGCTTCAACATGCTCTACGTGAAAAGCCGCGAGGGTGCCAATGTCTGGAAAATCCTGAAAGCTCCTTGGCAAAATGCACACACATATACCACCAGCCCATAGTTGGCCATTTAGGCTTCAACGGAGCAGTTGGTGTCTGTTTGTCAAGATGCTTTTGCTCAGGGCCATATTGTTTTGCAGCCAATACTTTCTGACAGACTGTTCCAATCTCAAGTAGTTGCGTGATGTTACCTGCCAACAAACTTAGACTGGTTTGCTGCTGTGCCACGTGTCGTCACATAACACACGTTGTCAACAATGGAGTCTCAAGCCTCGGGTGAGCAAACACGTGTGCCAGTTGCAAATGTTTCATTCTGTACACTAGCTCTGGTTTCCGCGCAGGTCACAAAGGTTTTTTGAACATCGACCACGCCCATGCATACATCAGGTATTATTAAGGTTTTGCGCGAAATTCAAGCAGTTGCGTGCAGCTCCCACTTGCGCAGCGCGGGTTTGTTCCCACCCGACCACATCTCTCGGCCCACATTTCTCGTCGAATGCGCTGCACATGTTCTCTCGTGTAAGTTGCTGCGCACGTGCAACTTGCCCTGCGTGCGCTCTTGTGCTTCTTGCTGCGCACATGCCCTCGCACTACTCGCTGCGCACTGGTGCTGTTTGCTGCATACATGCCCTCGTGCTACTTGCTCTGCATGTGCTCTCGCGCAACTTGTTCTGCGAGTGCCCTCGCGCTACTTCCTCTACATGTAGTTCTCGCGCGACTTGCTCTGCATGTGCTCTCGTGCAATTAAATGCCGTCTCGCGCATCTTGCTCTGCATGTTTCCCGCACAACTTGCTCTGCGTGTGTTCTTTGGAATCTCAGTACTAACTAGATATGTGACAAGGCTGGGGCGAAGGCGATTGACAAGTTTGTAGCCATGCTTTCGGGAATCACAACTTAGCACCCGCAGTTCACAAGGGCAGTTCTGCGCCAGCCATGGCACACACACAAACACACGCACACACGCGCGCGGAGCCTACTCGTTTGTGGGAAAATCGCTCACTCCTTGCGCTCGGTAGCCAACTATAAAAGGGCAAACGCAGTGGTCTGGGGGGTAGTGGCAAGCATCTTAGATTGTGTCATTCTAGGGCTGTGTAGACGGGACACCCCAAAATGGCTTCGGTCTTCCGGATGATTCCTCCGTAGGCCAATCTGGGAAACGTCAAACAGCAGTTCCCTATGTTTTTATTTCTTTGGGTCTTTGGCCATTTTAAATAGGCAGAATTTCCGAGGGTGTTGCTGCTGCTGTTGCTGTTGCTATCGCTGCTGCTGTTGTTGTTGTTGTTGTTGTTGTTGTTGTTGTTGTTGTTGTTGTTGTTGTTGTTGTTGTTGTTGTTATTGTTGTTGCTGCTGCTGCTGCTGCTGGTGTTGTTATTGTTGTCGCTGTTGCTGTTGCTGTTGATGGTGGTGATGACGTGGTTCTCATGATCTTGTTGTTTGTGGTGGTGGTGTTGCTGTTGTTGTTCTCCTTGTTACTGTTCTTCTTATTCTTCCTGCTGTTGTTCCGCTTGCGGTTGCTGTTGTTGTCATTATTCTTCTTGTTTCTGCTGCTGCTCCTGTTGCTGGTGTTGTTGTTGTTGGTGGTGGCGGTTGTTGTTATTTGTTGCCGCTGCTGTTGTTTTGTTGCCGTTGTTGCTGTTGCTGCTGAGTTTGTAATTGTTGGTGCTGTAGTTTGTAGTTGTAGTTGTAGTACTGTAGTAGTAGTTGTCATTGTAGTATTCGTAATAGTACAGTAGCAGTAGTGTAGGAGTGCGAGTTGTTGTTGTCGTGTTTGTTTCAGTTGTAGTAGTATGGTGATAGTAGTACTAGTCGTTGTTGTTGTTGTGCTTCTTTTAGTGGCAATATTATTATTAGTATTAATCGTAGTTGTTGCTGTTGTTGTCGTAGCTGGCAGTCGTAGTAGTTGTTGTTGGTGGTGGTAGCGGTATCGTTGTTTTTGCTCTTGCTCTTGTTGTGCCATTGTCATTGTCGTCATCTGTCGCCGCTGTTGCTGGTATTCTTGATTGTTGTTGGTCGGTTGCCGCGGGTTACTGATGGTCCATGCTTGTCCCCAGATGTTTCAATATCGTTGCGCTTGCTGTGAAGTTGTCGCGCTTGGCGGTGGCGGTGGCGGCAGCGGTGTTCTTGGTGCTGTGGATTCAAGGTGGTGGTGCTGTTAGGTGTTGTTGCGGCCGTCGTCGTCGTTGTTGTAGCTACGCTGGATGCTTTTGCTTTTGCTTTTGCTCATTTTCAATGATGTTGTCACTGTTGTTGTTCTTCTTCTCGTTGTTGTGATGGTTGCTGGTTTTGTTGTCATTGTTGGCATCGCTGTCGTCGTTTGTGATATTGTTGCTACTACACACTTGCCAGCGCGACTCATCATTGTTTCCAGCACATGAACACCCGCATCAGATTTAAACACAATGACCCATTGCTCATGGCCTGCCCAAACCGGTTACGCTGCTTGCGGCCAGCCTCTGTCACCTGGCTACCTGCTGTTGCCTGAGTTTTTGAACCACAAGCATGTACTTACAGGATGCCAAGTTTCGACGCTGGTTATGCCCTACGTGGCTCGGCGTAGTCAGTGTGAAAACAAGACAGAGCCCACGAACCCGAATGCACATCACTTTGCGCAAGCCCAAGAAAATAATTAGAGAGAACATTTTTCGGTATAAGCCAATGGGGCTCGCAATCAAGCCTACCTACCATGTTTTTCAGCTTGTAAAACTGTACTTTGCGCGCTCCACTTGTTGCTGCAAAGCTACGATTTGTAATCTGGAGTTGGACAGATGCGCTTCGCGCGCTACGGAGCTGGTACTTCGCGCGCAAGACTTGCTTGCGTCCACCTAGAGCTGAAAACCTGTTCTTTGCGTACTAGACTTGTACTACAAAGTTGCGATCTTCCAGCAGAGCTGGAAACCTGTACTTCACGTGCCATACTTGCGCTACAAAGTTGTGACTTTCCAGCTAGTGCTGGAAACCTGCACACTTTGCGCGGTAGTACTACCAAGTTGCGATTTTCCAGCTACTTTGCGTACTAGACTTGTACTACAGAGTTGCAATTTACCAGCTGGAGCTGGAAACCTGTACTTCGCGTACTAGACTTGTACTACAAAGTCTCGATTTTCCGGCTAGAGCTTGAACCCTGTACGTCGCGTACTAGACTTGTGCTACAAAGCTAGAGCTAGAAACCTGTACTTCGCGTACTAGACTTGTGCAACAAAGTCGCGATTTTCCAGCTGAAGCAGAATGTCGCGCTACAAACAAGACCCATTTGACACCGCACCGCATACTATATATGATACGCTTTGGAGCCACCCGTGATTCCACGTAAGAGTTTTGCACGCGTGAATCTGGTGGCCTACAGCAATTGCTAAGTTATGTGAAGGGTGTCTTCCAGTGCGCGTGACGCCTTGCTGCTTTGGCCCTGCGCCTGACAGGTGGAGCCGACAGCTCATTACAACTGCGACGGCTACGAATACCTTTGGTCCATCGATGATATTTGGCGGGAGCTGAACATGACAATCAAGTACTACCAATGGTACGGCAAGAACGTGCGCTCCGGGGTGCTGGGGGAACTTATGCGGCACTGGCAAATTGAGCAAAAACATTTAGTTCGCAGTGGCAGCTACAAGGGTGAATTGGAGGTGGTGAAGTGGCGGGGACTGAAAACAGACTGTGCCAGCAGCCTGGGGGTGCTGCTGATTGTGGGCACCCTGCTACAAATTCGGGGTCTTGCCGTGCAGTGCCAACACAAAGCGCTCGCCTTGCTTCGCGACGTGTGCAACTTGTCAACCTGGCCAGCGCCACTCAGCATCCTTCCTGATTTGGCCTTCCAGGTTGAGAACGGGATGATACCCTTGGGGGATCTGGTGCTAGCGCTACCTGCAGCCGGCCAATCAGCTTTGAAATCCAGGCGGCGCCTCCAAATTAAAAAGCAAACACATACAGCCTGGAGTGAGCCCGTTCCATCACAGTGGCTTTTGTTTGGAAAGGCTACCCTTAGCATCGGGTATTGATTCTAATCAATTCAGGCTGACCAAATTGGTTCTAAGCAAAAAACGGCTTGTTTCAATAGCGCAGGCCGCGTTTCATGGTTGCTGTGTTGAGTCGCGCCCGAAGAAATCAACATCAGGGTTTCTCACATTTCTACCAAAAAGCTGATTGGACCACATATATGATCGCATTTTATCGCTTTTGATTGCCGCTTGATCCCGCTTCACCTCGTTGCAGCCGGTTGCTCTTGGGATTGGTTACCATATTACTGATTATCTTCTTCACGCTGACTTTTTCTGAAAAGGAAGCACTGCAAAATCAGTATGATGTTGTAAAATGAGGTTAGGATCAACGCCTGATGCTCATGGTATTGAACATTCTTTTGTGGGTGGCTGTTTTGAATACTGTTTTGGATACTGGCTCACCATTGGCCAAAACGGCTTCCGGAAATTTGCAAATTGGATGTTTGATTTCGTTCCTGATCCCAGGTGGGAAAACCAACAAGCTCTTGGCCCGGCAAGACGCAATTTGATGGGCAGTGTGAATTTGGCGGACCTGCTCTTCTTCTTCCTACGCCAGCCAGTCAGCGCCGAGGAATCAGTCATTCCAGGGCTACCAATTGCTCGTGTGCAAAAGCGATTACTGCACCTCATTTCCCAGCGAGTTGAATTATCAATGAGCAACGGGCATGTTCGCATGTACACCACGCCTCCCTCGGTGTCCGAAAGCAGTTTCGGGGCAGTCGCGGTTGAGGAACACCCCTGGTCAAGCGCGACAAGGCCACAGGCGGCCAGCCTTCTACGCCAAGAACTTGTTCGGCGGTTTTTGACGCGTGGCACTGGGTTTGTGGCTGGCCTAAGCAACGCAAACAACGAAGACCTCGCTGAGATGAACAAGATCCCTGGAGCCGCGAACTCCAACGCTGGCACGGATGCGGCAGCGCAATTTGTGACTGCCTACTTTGCTAAAGCAGCGGGCGAGCTCGTTCGCATTCTATCGAAACAACACTTCAAGCATTTGTGTGTCTACAGTGATTCAGCCAAAGTGTTTTCGTTGGACGCGCCTTGCCTAATCAAGCGTGTGTCTGACATGCAATAATTGAATATGTTCTTTGAGTGTGCGCCTGTTATGTGCCTGGGTACTGTTCTGAAAGGCATGATTCACCAAATGATGTGGGGTTGAACGGTTTGCCCGTTTCAGTCAATCCCGCCGATTTCTGGGCGGCAATAGCTAACAACTGATACCCCAATCTCATCATCGTAAAGTCCGGAAGAGTGTCGGGGGAAGTTTCAAAAGAAGGGGACCACTATATATCATTGCATAGAAAACTAGACACCGATTATCCCGAAAGCGAATATGAGAAAGGTAATGCAATAATGTTATGGTATATCCATGATATTATTCATGTTAACTGTTTCTCTCTCTTTCTCTCTCTCTCTCTCTCTCTCTCTCTCTTTACCTTTATCTTTATCTTTCTCTTTCTCTTTCTCTCTCTCTCTCTCTTTTTCTCTCTTTCTTTCTCTTTCTCTTGCTCTCTCTCTCTCTCTCTCTCTCTCTCTCTCTTCTCTCTTCTCTCTTCTCTCTTTCTCTCTTTCTCTCTTTCTCTCGCTTTCTCTCTCTCTCTCTCCTTCTCTCGCTCTCTCTCTCTCTCTCTCTTTCTCTCTCTCTTTCTCTCTCTCGCTCTCTCTCTCTGTCTCTCTCCCTCTCTCTCTCTGTGTCTCTTTCTCTTTCTCTATGTCTCTTTTTCGTTCTCTTTATCTTTCTTTATCTTTCTCTTACTCTCTCCTTCTCTCGCTCTCTCTCTCTCTCTCTCTCTCCTTCTCTTTTTCTTTCTCTTTCTCTTTCTCTTTCTCTTTCTCTTTCTCCCTCTCTCTCATTCTTTCTCTTTCTCTTGTTCGTTCGGTTTGTCTCCGTCCCTTTCTCTTTCTCCGTCTGTCTCTTTCTTTCCTTCCCTTTCTCTTTCTCCTTCTGTCTCTTTCTCTCCCTTTTTTGCAAGCCGGAGTTGCGGGAGTGTACTTCGCGTACTACTTTTCTACTCGGAGATGCGGGAGCGTACTTTGCATACTACTTTTTTACTTAAAACCTGCGATTCTCAGGCCGGAGCTGCGGGAGCGCGACAGAGCGTACTACTCTTGTACTTAATTTTTGCGAAAACCACAGCGAGAGCGATCCGACACGCGCAATCTCCGCAGAGGGTTCGTCCGCGAGCTTTGAGATTTGCACAGTGCCACAGCGAGAGCGATTCGACACGCAGAATCTCCGCGGAGGGTTCGTCGGACACGTAGAAACTTCGCACGGCGCCAGAGCGAGAGCGCTCCGACGCGCACAGTCTCCGCAGAGGGTTCGTCGGCCACGTAGAAAATTCGCACGGCGCCGCAGCGAGAGCGATCCGACACGCACATTCTCCGCAGAGGGTTCGTCGGCCACGTAGAAAACACGCACGGCGCCACAGCGAGAGCGATTTGACACGCACGATCTCCGCAGAGGGTTCGCGGGCCACGTAGGATATTCACACGGCGCCACAGCGAGAGCGATTCGACACGCGCAATCTCCGCAGAGGGTTCGTCCGCGAGCTTTGAGATTCGCACGGCGCCACAGCGAGAGCGATTCGACACACACAATCTCCGCAGAGGGTTCGCGGGCCACGTAGAAAATCCGCACGGCGCCACAGCGAGAGAGCTCCGACACGCATGATCCCCGCACAGGGTTCATCCCCCCAGCGCCCGCCAGACCCACCCCCGGCTAAGAAAGAAGATAGAATTTAAAGGCTGCGAGCTTCGGGTGGGTCAGTACAGCTGCGTAAGCTAGGCTGTGTAAGTCAGGCTGCGTAAGCTAGGCTGCGTAAGTCAGGCTGCGTCAGTCAGGCTGTGTAAGTCAGGCTGCGTCAGTCAGGCTGCGTAAGCTAGGCTGCGTAAGTCAGGCTGCGTAAGTCAGGCTGCGTCAGTCAGGCCGTGTAAGTCAGGCTGCGTAAGTCAGGCTGCGTCAGTCATGCTGTGTAAGTCAGGCTGCGTAAGACAGGCTGCGTGAGTCAGGCTGTGTAAGTCAGGCTGCGTAAGTCAGTTTGAGTAAGTCAGCTGTGTAGTCGGCAACCGTTTTTCCCAAAGAACCCTGCGCGATGCTCTCGGGAAAAAATATTGCAAATATATACAAATATATATGTATATGTTAGATTTGAATCTTCCTGTTTGCCCGCCTTTCCACTTTCCCTACTCACTTTTTCTCGCACTTTGTCCCTCTCTTTCCCAAATCTCTCTCTCATTGCCTCCATCAGTCTGTCTATTCGTCTATCTCAATTGCTGTAAAGCGCTGCGCTTGCCACGAAATTTGTACCAAAACGGTGTGAAAATGATCAAAAAGCGCAGTTTCCGCCAAAAGTGCGCAGAGGGTTCGCTGCAAAAGCATCGCCCCTCGACTGACCCCTTTCTTGTCTCCGTCAGGCGTCGCGACCAAGGTCCACGCGGAAGAGCTGAACGCACACACACAGAGCCCAGTTTTTGGCCCGCTTCTTTTCCAGTGCGAAAGTGCTGCACCTTGCGCGAAAATGACCGAAAACCACGAGCCTTTGAGCGTCAACCCACCAAAAGTGCTCAGGGTTCACCAATTCAACGCTGCAAAAGTATCATGTGTTGCCTTACAGCTGAGACCTTTCCGGGACACCCTCCAGAGTCGCGACCGAGGTGGTTTCCCCAAATCTCGCAGTTTCTAGCTGCATCCTATGTTGTACACGCGCGGGGCATCTATTCTTAAAGATCATGCGCATTCTGAGAGACAGCTGGCTCATTTGTAGTTCCAGCGCTACGGAAGTTCTAGTGAAACTTTGCTTGATGACATATATTTTAAAAAGTCGTCACTTCCAAAACAAATTAATGTACTGCCTTCGTCGTCAGCGCTGCCTATATATATCAGACTTGCGAGTGGATGGGGTCGTAGGGAGGGCGTGCAACAACGCAATCAACCACGTTCTCAGCACAAAGTTCTGTAACTTAAACAGGCGCGCAAACACCGCCGACCTGCGTTGACTCTACTAATGGTACATGTGCGTTTCCAGCACCTATGCAGGCTTATTTCTTTGTTTTTCTTGCGCGCGTTTGCCCAACAATCAACAATGTTCGGCCAAAGTCAAAAGGAATTCGCCCAAAGCAGTGAAAACAAAACTGGGAGCGGCTTACGCAGCCAAAGTAGCTTGCCCTGGCGCGACAACACCGCAAACCTGTGCTGGAACCCTGCACGGCGTGCTCACAACCCTCTTCGAAACATCGGCGGCGCTTTTTCAAACGTACCTATACTTAGACGCTATACCGAGACATGAAGCAGCATTTAGCCAGCTTCAAGTCAGGCGCTTCCTTTTCCCAAAGCACGGTTTCCTTGTTTTCCTTTTTAGTGAAGAGCCATGCCAATTTCATTTGGATACTTTTTGGACCATGGTCACTGCACACGAGGTGCTGACGATTGCAGTGTCTGCCGACGGTCTGGTGGCTTGTTCGCCGTTGTCGACCCTCCCGCAACTCAAGCTTCCGCACGAGAAAGCTCCCGAGGAGCACTTCCTTGCTGTGCAAGACGACGAGGTTTCTCTGCCCCTGCACCGGCTGACCCGCAAGCACATTTCCAAGCGAGTGCTCCACACAGCAGCGAAAGTACCCACCCGGGTCAAGCTGCTCGCATTGAACCAAAGCCTTGCCAACCTGCTGAATTTGAGGCTCGGGGATGCGGTGCCTCCACGCGCCCTTCGGCCAGTTAGCACAGGTGAGAAGCGAGTGCGTGTGCAGGCCAAGGGCCTCGACCTGGCCTATCTGTGGAACAGCTCAACCAAGCAAGCCACATGGCAGTCGTGCGACCACCCGTCTTTTGCGGATGTGGTCCGCCTTTCGAGCTTGACAGATGAAGGGGACACCGTGCTCGCCTTGCAGATGGCTGCGGGAGGTCTTGCTGTCTTTCCCCACAGAGACTTCATGCACAAGCTCGCCCGCGAGGAGGTCCTGGCCATTAACGATGTGTCTGAGATGAGCGTTGCCGTAAAGGAGGTGCTACTTGTCATGAAATTTGAAGCAGCGCCCTGGCACTCAGGGATGTTTGGGACGCGGCTGCGCGAGGCATTTGGCTTCGTGCAACAGCTTCCAGTGCCCCATTTGCTGCTGGACGTTTGTGGGCCCGGAATCATCCGCGACCTTGAGATGGATCCGCGCACCTCGCAGGCCGAGCTGAAGCAGGTTCTGATCAACTTCGCTGGCCACGGCGGAGGCTTCAGGACAGGCGGGGACACGAAGCTGTCCAGGTGGGCAGACTTCCTGGACAATTTCAACCGGCTCCGTCGCAGCTGGCATGCTCGGCTTTTCTACCTCCTGCTGGCTTTCACTGTGGAAGGAAAGCATCCACTAGATGCGCTGGCGTGCGCTCGGAGCGAACGCGAAGACTCCACCGCCATCATGCCCAAAGTGCTTCGGGCGCTTCGGCGCAAATAATAGTTTTTTTTTTATTTGTGTCCTCCCCATTCCTCGCACTTGCCCTCCCTGACCGATTCCGCATTGTCATGTTGTATGCGCAAGCCCCTCCAGCAGGTACTTGTGAAGCCTGATTCACTGGCATTGGCAAAGAGCTTCCGATACTGCCTGCTGCCTTTTCGCAGCTTTCAAGCAGCAGAGGCTGGATCCCCTGATTCAATTGTGTTCCAATTCCAATCGAACCCACTTTCAGCACAAAGATCATCCCATGTAGGGCGGATGTCGTTTGTTCTAGCCAACTTGCAATTGCAGGTGGCCGCAGACACCCAGCCGGCAAGCCATGCGTCGCTATTGCGCTTCGTGGCTCTACAGTGGACAGACTTGTGCCTGAAAACCTTGCGCTCCGCTCTGCAGGGTGATCACCTCAGTGACATCGCCCACGACGTGCGGGGAGACCTGGAGCTGGAACACGACCTGCTCTCCGTGCACTTCCGATTTACAGTAGCCACTGTCAGGCGCTTCCTGGAGTTCTCGTTGATCTACCAGCACTACCCGTGGCGTTGCTTCCTGCTGCTCGACGAGGACCCTGCTGTGGTGGAAGCGACGCTCAAGGGCATGCAGAATGAGTGGGAGTTCGTGCTGGCCCAGGAAGCGCGCTTGCCGAACTTCGGACGCTGGCCCTGGTCGGAGATGCCGCACCTCCGGTGGTACGCGTACCGCGAACTAATGACGTTCATGGAGGAGCGGCGATGGAGCATGACCGAGGAAGCTCGTGCGCTGATACATGCATGGTGGCCTGACCCGGCTTCCACCTTAGGCTGCGAGGACGTGTTCCGGTCCTTGCGTGCCGCGGAGAAGAAAGCGGTCAACAAGCAGGCGAACCCTGCTCAGCTTCAGGCTGTGTCGATCAAGGCGGTGAACACGCGGTACAGCCAGTACCGCACGGTTGAGTGCCGGCCCTCGGATGTGCACTCCATCCCTGCCACCGGCTGCCTGAGGCGCACGGTGTTCGACCCTTCCAGGGCGAGCGCTTCTGACACTGGCCTGGACGGGTTTGCGCAGCTTGTGCGCGCCAAGACGCCTAGCCCGCACCACTTTGTGCGCAAGGGCTTGAATTTGCTTCAGGCCCTCAAGGTCGCCGAAGGCGACACTGGGAGTTTTTGGACTGCGCATCTTCTCCGGCCCTCGACGGTACCTGAGCTGCAGCTGTCACAGGTTACAGTACGGTCGATCACCTTGCCACACATTGAGTTACCTGCGGTTTGTCACAGTCACAGGTTACAGTACGGTCGATCACCTTGCCACACATTGAGTTACCTGCGGTTTGTCACAGGTTACAGTACGGTCGATCACCTTGCCACACATTGAGTTACCTGCGGTTTGTCGCAGCGCAAGCTGACACGCCTTGTGCGCCACATGCTGAAACCGCCTATGTGTCACGAACAGTGTTGCTATTTTTGCCTTGAGCCGAGTCATTGGACTTGTCGAGGTTGGTTTTCCGTTTCTTATGCTAGACACCTCTCTTCTCACTGACTCTGAAAACATGTACCCCGCAGATGGTTGGCTTTTAGTCAAACAACCCCAATCAAAAAGCACAACTGGTATAGTACGCTGCAAACCACCCAGCCAACAGCAACAGCCACCACGACAACCACGACAACGACAACAACAACCATGACGACCACAACAACCACAACAGCAACAACAACAACAACAACAACAACAACAACAACAGCAACAACAATAACAACAACAACAACAACAACAACAACAACAACAACACAACACAACACAACACAACACAACAACAACAACAACAACAACAACAACAACAACAACAACAACAACAACAACAACAACAACACAACACAACACAACAGCAACACAACACAACACAACAGCAACAACAACAACAACAACAACAAACAACAACAACAACAACACAACACAACACCAAACAACACCAAACCAACAACCAACAACAACAACAACAACAACAACAACAAC
>CAUJNA010003512.1:102500-112500 GCA_963377175.1 Effrenium voratum | reverse complement strand
TTTGCATCAGACAACCTGCCGGGTTTTCATGTTTCGCGTGCTTTAAAGCATTTTTCGAAGCAGCGCAAATACGCCGCCAACTCTGTCGGCCGATGCCTGGTGTGATCAGCTGCCATTCAAATAGACAGCATCCAAGGCCTTTCATCAGAGGCCCTCAGTAACCTGATGGTAACTACCCGCTGCACTACGCCAGGCAGCCTGACTAACAAGGCTCGCGCGGAGCGCTTGCTGCGACACCTGGGCTACTCGGAGGAGCGAGTTGCGGAGATCCTCGCCAAGTTCAAGGAACGCAAGTCGGGCAAAACCGAAGCTGCGGACACCTCCGACGAGGAGGAGCTGTTCGCCAACCCGGAGGTGCACTGCGAAGCAGAGCTTCTATCCAACATGCTGGACGCCCTGCACAAGCAGCAGGGCCGCAAGGATCCGCCTCAGGGCGGCGAACAGCGCCCTAAGCCAGCTGTGCCAGCTGAACCAGTGCCTGCTGAACCAGTGCCAGCTGAACCAGTGCCAGCTGAACCAGTGCCAGCTGAACCAGCTGGACCAGCTAAACCAGTGGCAAAGGGAACCTGGCAACAACTGCAAGAGGTGCCCGACTTGGCCGATGCCAAGATTCCGCAGGGATGCACGCTGACAGTTGGTAGGCCGCTGTCAGCATCCCCTTTCATCCAGGCTCACCTGCCGCCGGGATGTACCTACAAGGGCCGCAAGAGCCGCTCCAGGTCGTTTTTGCCTTCTGGGGCGAGCAGCAGCGCAAGCGCGCGGGCAAGCTTAACGGAAGCTCAGGCTCGTGTGGAGGTCATTGCGTGGCTGTGGGACTGGGACCAGCAAGAAAAAGCAGGTCAGAGTTCCTCCAAAAAGCACAAAGCCGCGTGAGTGAGAAAAAACAAGGCGGCGCTTGGGCGAGGCCCTGGAACTTAGTGTGCATGTTTACCCATTCCCAAGGCTGAGAGGGACACCAAACCCTGAGAGGGAGAAAGAACTTGCTCCCATGGCTCCGAATATTCTGGGGTTGCCCAAGATGCCATCCGGCTGCTGCGGTGGCTCCGGCTGCTCGACAAACTCTACTTCAGCAACTGGACCTTTCGACTCATCCCGCGTTACACCTGGTGTAACTGGCCCGCAGCCCTTCACGTGTGCATTTTTCGAGAACTCCCCTGGAAAATGGCCTAAACCAACCAATTCGGCCCCTTTTTGCGCGCGGGACCAACAATGTCACCGGCTGAGGGGCAACCAAAGCCCGCCAGCACCGCTAGCACACAGGGCACCAGCCCTGAGAAGATGATCGCCACCTCGTGGGCCCCAAGGTCCGCTTCCGTGGCGAGGGGGTTGTTGTACGCAGACAACGGGAGCCTGAGATTTCCGCGCGGCTTTCATTTTCTGAGGAGCCAATGTTCGCAGGTTGGGAGAGCTGATGCACTTGATTGAGCCTTTGTTTCAATGCAAGTTTGGTGAGTGGCTGGGAGGTTCAATGCTGAATCAAGCCAGGGAAACCAGAAGCAATGGAAAGGAGATGGAAGAATCGGAAGCACCGTAGGTGAATCAGAACCTGAAATACGCACAGAAATGAGAGAGACCGAAGAAAGGAAGCTTCCAGGTGAGGAGCTAACCCCCCCCCGCACCCCCCACCCCGCTAAACATCCTGGGAAATCAAGCCTTCGAATGTAGCATGCCAGCCACATGTATGCCTGCATACGCACAACATGTGTATGTATATATAATACATATATATATATATGTATACATACGTACTACGTGTATTATATTATACTATATACATGTGTGTATTTTTATATATCGGTATATCTATATATATATATATGTGTGTACGTGCAAGTATGCGAGTCCTTGAGCTTCAACTGATGTCCTAGTCTCATACAGAGTCTCCAAAATTTGTTTTCGAAGTCAACCACCGCAAAAAGAGGCTCACACAGCATCTTTGGGAACCACACAAGGTGTTCACCGTTCCCCTATATACAAGCAAGCAACACTGGGTGAATTCAAATACTTCACCAAGCTATAAGAAACATGTTGCCAACTTTTTGGGTGAGCAGGTGTTTCCTCGGGACAGGGGGAACATTGGTCAGCGGTCATGGCTTCCAGGAGCCAAAACAAATACAAGTCCAACCCCCTGCGACGGTAAACCAGCTTGTGCCGGAAAAGGGGTCAGCCCGTGATACTTCACCCAAACACCAATCCTACTGCAATGTGTGATCCTTCTGGAAAGGGAATTAAATGGGGAAGCTGACAAACTGGTTGTCAGGAGTCCAAGTAGCAAGTGTCGCTCGGAAACAGCAGGCCAATTTGATGACTTCCCTCACTCCGAAGGAATGAAGCAAACATTTTTCTCCAACAGCTGAAAGCTATGGGGTGCCCAGATCGGCTCTGGGGTGGCTTTTCAGAGAGGGTTCTGGAGCGCTCCGAGGCTTTTTGGGATACAAGTGGTTCGTCAGTTGGTGGGGTTCATGAACAAGATGGGTGTAAAAAGCGCCGCTGGCGTTTTCCCTTGGCTTTCTGCTACGTTTGCACGTGCCCAACATGCTTGGCTGCGAATTTCTCTGGACAGCACTTCCAAGAGCAGAATGCATGGGAAAGCGCACAACTGTGCCGTGAATGTCTTCACCCCCCAAAAAAAAACTCCCTTCCCCACCACCCGTGATTCATTCCAAAGGGGCCCGTGCCCACCATTTTGGAAAAACACGCCGGGTCCTTTTGGGCCCGCCTTGCCCGTGTGAGCAGGAAAGCCAAGCAGCAGGCAGGGACCCGTGATGAATCCGCTGCAGACCGACCAGAATGCAACATTGTACAAGTCCATGGGTAGAATGTCCGCTGGTCCGCGGATCCAAACTGTCCGATAGGCAAGGACCTCAGACTGAAGCAGGCAGTGCTTAAAAACAAAACAAGATAGACGCTAGATGTTGAATCTGCCACTTGTAACCTTCAAAATACTTAACCTGGAGGACCATGATCGAAGAACCGACTCAAACCCATACAAAGCCTTGTGTATGGTTGCTTCACACAGGAATCCCCTCCGGCCCAAAAGCCATGCTTTTGGCTGATTCAGAGCCCTTAGAAAGAAAGCCCTGTGTTTGGTTGATACAAAACAGATGCCTGTCCCCCTCCAAAGGCTAAAAAACTTACAAGTTGTTGCTTGATTCTCAAAGGACCCCCAAGAAGAAACAACAAGTGTGTGGTTGGTGCACAAAGGATCCTTCCAAAAAGCAGAACTAGTCATATTGATTCGTTGATTGACATCGCAATCCCAAAAAGGACAAAGAAGGGCCTTTGGCTGATTCAAAGAGCAACCACAGGTTCGGGTGTCTGGAAGGTTTGTTGTCTGGTGTTAGCAGGTTCGGGTGTCTGCAGGAACCCGCTCCGTGAAGAAACAAAATCCACGGCGGCTGTTTCGATCCATTTTTGAAGACAGGCGCGGAATGGATCTGCAGCGTTTGCAGCAAAACCAGCACTGCGGGGCCCGCCATGCACAGCTGATCCTGTGTGCCTCGGTGGCTTCAAATATCCGCAGGCCTCTGTGTTTTTTCCACGGAACACAAGAAAAATCAAAGGAGCAAAGACTGCTTCACCCCATGGAAGGTCATAGAAGGTTGCTGTTGAAAAGTTGGACGCCTGGAAGCTAGAGATGGTACGATTGCCATGATGGTTGGCATTGCCAAACTTGATCGAAATTCAAGTATTGAAAATTGAGACGCCTTCCGTACAGACCTCCTCGCCTGCTCCCCAAGTTTACTGGCACCATGTCCATGCCTGACCCAACCTCCAGCATGGGTGACGAATGATATTCACCCACATGGAATAAAGGTCCCGAAACTGTTCCAAACCGGATCTCATTGTGGGGTCATCATTTGATCGAATGGTTGTCTTTTTTGAACAAGGCAGCAATGTCAAGCTCGTCAATCCTCCCCCGACTGATGCTGGATGATGGGAATTGAGATCAACCGCTCAGAACACGATCTTCCTCAAGCGCAGAACTAATAAGATCAAAGAAATGGTGTCACCTCGGATGTGAAGCAGGTGAAAATGGTGAAATAACAAAAAAAACAAGCATCATCCACTCCCCTTGTTGTTTCGTCCTAAATAGGGGGAATAGAACTCAGCTCATTTAGCACCCGTCAATGATTGTTTCGACTATGACCCTTGATTTGACGGTCCGTGCGTTTGAGGCAAGCGGAACCCAACCCAATTGAGTTATCCCTTCGAACAGGGCTGCAGAATTCCAACATGAGGATAGAAGACCAGCCCAAGAATTCAGCAAAATTGGGCTGGTAAATGCAATTCACCCGGATACACAAGTCGCAACCATTCAACACTGTCACGTGTTGGAATCTTTTCTGGGACAATTTGAAAGTAAAGTAAGGGAAACTAACCATTTGGGAGGGCTCCTATTTGGCCCCGCTTGAACAAAGGGAATACCACGCCGCAAAACTCATCGGACCCTGCATGACTCAGGCGCTGCGATCGTTGGCCCAGGTGAGCAAAATGATCATCAAGACCTGCGGCTCGAGTGGTGGCAATGGCTCAGGGTTCTGAAATCCCTGCACCATCGGCATGTGGAAACCCCAAAGGAACCCCCACCAATCTTTCGACTGTGCATTTTTCTACGGCCCTGAAAAGCAACGTTGCCCGAACAAGTCCAGAGCGTTGGGGTAATTTGGCGCCAAACCGAGCAATTTCTGGCCGTCACTCACAAGGGATCTGAGCTGAGGGAATGCATGTTGCCGCCATATGTCTTGTCAAGCCCCTGACCTTCCCACCGCGACGATAACAAGCGCCACACCAAAAAAGAGCTCGTTGCAATTTGGGGTGCTCCCTAACTGGGTTCTAAAAAATGGGTAGGCTACACACATTGTCCCCCAGTGCAAGCACCAAAAATTCCGTCTACTAGAACCTTTCAACGGGTTTTCTGAAGAAAGAACGCCCCAATGCTGATTCAGAGCCATAAGAGCAGCTATGAGAAAGTTGCGACCTTTGATGGTCCTTAATGGGGGGGGCCAATACAAATGAATACTACAAAGTCTCCCTTTTGCGACCTTCTGCTTGCCCATCTGAACGATCCGATCCTTAAGGGGGTTCTCTCAAAGTAGCGAAAACATGAGCCCCTTTGAGTCGGTATGTCGGTATTTCAAGGGGCACATTTTTGAATCGAACTCCCTTTGACAAAACACGATTGAGCCCACCTGGACCAGGGCCACAAAGCAGGTCTGGCCCAAGGCGCTGCCCAACGAAACTTCGAAACCTCGGCAGCGCACATGGAACCCTTCGATATTCCGGGGCTCCTGGACCATCGACCCCGAACCTCAGCTTCCATGCGAAAAGGGTGGGAGGGTAAGAAGTCGGAGCCAGGAGGGCACGATCTTTCCCGTGCGCAGCTCACATCTCCCGCCAAAGGCTGGCTCAGAAAGCATTCCCCGCCAAAAGGATCAAAAAGGTGATTTTAGTCTGGAAAGCATACCCGCAAAAAGGATGCTCACCGATCCTGCCCGCCAGTGATTCGACCAAAGCCAAAGACTCTACTGAACCCAGAACCAGCCACGGAAAAGCAGGAACATACCCCGATAGATATGTAAGCCTCAGAATAGATAGGCATTATTTTTGCTCTGTCTGAATCTATTTTAGCTGTCGACCTTGCTTGACCTCGATATTGACGCTTGCCCTACAGTTGTCTGTCTTTGGTTCCGATTCCAGTTCCCCTTTGGCCCTATCCGGTATGACTTTACTTGACCTTCTTCAAATGTTGGGTATATTGCCAAAAGGGCAAGAGCTCCCGCTAAATTTGCGAGCCAGGCCCAGTTGTACATTCTGTTCCTCACGGGCCGCGCGTGAAACATCCGCAGTCCAAAAATTAGGAACCCTAACTTCAAACCAACAGCAAGGCCAAAAGGACCGCCTACCCCGCCCAAAACGACTAATTACACACAGGGTTGCGAGAAAGAAACAAAAACATGCCCACATGGACTACGCCCGAGAGGCAACGCGGGAAGGCCATGAACATGTGGATCTTGCTGCTGCCTGCCAATCCAGAATGCATCTACCTAGGCTGCCTCTGATGCTTTTTGTTTGCCTCGGCTTTTGCGCCCAACCAAGATGACATCTTGTTAAGTCCTGGCGCGTACATAGTGAGCCTGAACAAAGAGTGTGCCCAAACCGCCCCCGAAACATGCTGTGCATCGTGAGGGCATATTCATATGTGCGAAGTCCTTTGTCAATGACCCAGGGCCGGTTTTCTCAAGCCGTCCGTTTGAAGGGCATGCGAGAAGATAATTTGTTTGTGTATCGGGCCTGTACACCGGAAGCCATGCCCCCCCTTCCCCCTCCTAAGATCTGTTCCCCCCTTGCCCCCAAAATCTGTTCCACCCCTTTCCCCCCCCAAGATCCGCGCCCCCCCCTCCTCCCCCAAGATCTTTTCCCCGCCCCCCTTCCCTCACCCCCTTCCCCCCCGCCCCCCTTCCCTCACCCCGCCGCCCAAGATCTTGTCAAGATCTTTTCCCCCTCTTCCCCCCCTAAGATTGTTTCCCCACTATTCCCTTATGATCCTTGACCCTGCGGGCCGTTTTGTCAGGGGGTAGAGGGGGGAAAAGATCTTAGGGTCGGAAAGGGAAAATATTTTCGGGGGGGAAAGGGGGGAATAGACCTTAGACACGGAAAGGGGAAAAAGATCTTGGGGGGGGGGAAGGGAATTCCTTAGGGGGGGTAAGGGGGGGGGAAAGATCTTAAGGGGGAAAGGGGGGAATAGATCTTAGGGGAAACGATTGGGCTTTTCTTCTTGGTTGTCATGAAGGGAATCCACTCTTTTGGAGGTTTGAGGAGAGTTTCCGCCCTGGCATTGAGTTGATGGAAAGCTACCCTTGGGGTTGTTTGAGGAACGGAACCAAAAGGGGTTCTGTTTTTTTGTCGCGGGCTTGTTTTCCAAGGAAACACATGGGCAACCGGGCCCCATTTTGCAGAAAGGGCGGCTATCTGGGCCCCTGTTTTTGTGCTGATTTCAGGGAATTCATATTATGTAATCCGCCGACCCTCTGCCTCCCGTCCCAGCCTCCTGCAGAGGGGACCGGCGTGGGATGCAACTGGAAGTGATTGGAATCAATGATAGTCCCTGGGGGTCCCAGGAGGCAAACCGGTCCCGGTCCCAGGACCGGTCCGGGACCAGTCCCAGGACCGGTCCTGGGACCAGTCCTGGGACTGGTCCTGGGACTGACCAGTCCCAGACCGGGGTTTGGACCGGTCCTGGACTGGACCGCTTTCAGGACTGAAGCCGGTCCCGGAATCGAGTCCTGGTGTGACCGCTGGTATCGGGTCCCACTTCAAACTGCTGTGGTGCCACCTCAAACCGCTCCAGACACCTTTCCGGACTAGGGTCCCAGGTCCCAGTCACTCCCTGCGAACGGTTGAGGGGCACCGACGGCCTTGTTTCTAGGACCAGCTCAACGTGACTTGGGCACAAAACGGCCCGTGCGGTTATTGACGGACGGGCTGCCATCTGTTTGACTTTTCCGTTAATCCTTGTGGTAGTAGAGGATCCCTGGATCTATTCTGCAAAAGAGTCCAATACGTCGAGTCAAGCCGCGCCAGACTGGGACCAGCCTGTCCCGGTCCCTGCCGGCGACCGGTCCAGGGCAACTTCGGGAGGGCCAGTTTCAGGGCGACCCCGGGAGAGGCGACTGCTCCCGGGCCAACTCCAAGTGACTTGGGCGCAAGCCGGCCCAAGCGGTAATTAACGGACTAGCTGCCATATTTCTGACTTTTCCGTTAATCCTTGTTTGTGGTCGTAGAGGATCTTATAAGTGGTCCCTGGGTTTGCGGACGTGTTTCAGGACCGGTCCTTGTGACTTTTCCCTTAATGCGCCGAGGGTCGGCGGCAGCAGGCGGGAGCCTGGTTAATATGAAGATGTGTTTTTGGTTTGCATTCCTTTCCATGATGAAGGATTCTCACAGAAACCTTTGATGAAGCCCTTTCTTCAGAGCTTCCCTCAGCATCTGTGTGGACTCAGCTCTTCAAGTGGGAGGAGGGGGGGGGGGGCGAACAAAAAGGAAAAAAGAAGATACACGTTTAGATGTTTAAATTTCATTATCATTTTCATTAATAGTGTCATTATTATCATCATCATCATTATTATTATGATTTATTATTATCATTATGTTTATTATTATTAGTATTAGTATTAGTATTAGGATTGTTTTCATTATTATTATTATTATTATTAGTATTATTATTATTATTATTATTATTATTAGTATTATTATTATTAGTATTACTATTATTATTATTATTACTATTATCAATAATAATAGTATTATTGTTGTTGTTGTTATTAGTATTATTAATACTAGTATTATTGTTAGTGTTGTTGTTGTTATTATTATTATTATCATTATTATTATTGTTATTGGTAGTGTTATTGTTATTGTTATTATTATTATTATTATTATTATTATTATTATTATTGTTATTATTATTATTATTATTCTTATTATTATTATTATTAGTATTAGTATTATGATTATTTTCATTAGTATTATTATTATTAGTATTATTATTATTAATTATTATTATTATTAATTATTATTATTATTATGATTTTCCACTCTCCCCAGACTCGGCCCAGGATCACTGGCACCCAGTAGGTAGGCCAGGATGATTTGGGTCGCCCTTGGGTTTTGGGTTCCCTACAGCTCCCTGGCCCGTGTTTGCAAAGTTCAAGGATGTCCTGTTTGCTCACACCGCTTCCTTGAAGTTGCATGTGATTCGGTGGCAACAAGGGGCTTGGTTGCACTGAGGCTAGAGTTTTAAAGAATAAGCAGTTTTTACACGTGTTCGTTGCGGACCCAATTTGAGTGTAGTATTCTCATGTGATACTCTCTATGGTATCAATTTTATGCCTCCGGCTCAGATCGCCCACTTTGCAAGCCTGCTTCCCCCCCTAAGATCTATCTCCCTTTTCCCCTCTAAGATCTTTTCCCCCCTTTCCCCCGCCAAGATCTTTTCCCCACTTGCCCCCCCCCCAAGAACTTTTCCCCTTCCTGAGATCTTTCCCCCCCCCCTTCCCCCTTAAGATCGTTTCCCCCCTGCCCCCCCAAACTCAAACGACCCCAACAAAAGAAGGATTTGTTTTCGCTTCCTCTCTCTGGTTTGCATGCCTGGCAGGCATGTGGAACAGGTGGCCCCGGTGTGCAAGGGAGCGCAGGCATCAGCACCGAGGCACACCCCGTCCGCATAGCCTAGGACTCGACTCGAATTTGCCGACACCGTCCGCCGATTGGTTCTAACCTCCAGTCAGAAACCGGAAAATCAAGGGATGAAGGGGAAAATTGCCTTGTCTTGTTGAATGGGAGCCCAAGACAAACAAACATGTTGAGAAGTCCCGATTTCATGAAACACCTAGATGGGTATTAATTGTTTGGTGGCTTGGGCCTTTTGGTGGGCATCACAACCTGCTCGGGTGCATTTATGCAACCGCCCACCCATTTTGGAGAGTCTGCGAATGGGAAACGTAGGCCTGCTTCATGTTTCTATGTGGGACCCTGTTTAAACACCAGGGAGGGACCTGAACGTGGAGCAGGAATCCACCAGCCAATGGTTGTAAGTCACTATTATACTTCTAGAGGTACTTCCCATTCTTTGCGGAATTTGGCACCAAATAACCCAGCGATTTGGGAAAGGTGAAGAACCAAACGAGCGACCCTGGGCCCTCTGCACTCCGTCTCTTGCTAACCTTCACTTTGCGTTTTGACCATTCATAGTGGGCAAGCCGCCACCTTGCTTCTCACTTGCCCAGCCGTGGGGTTCCCGCGCGAACTCCGTACGAACTCGCTTTCCTAGACTTCGATTTGGTGACAACTTTCGAGTTGCTCAAACTGACATGCCAATACATGCTTCCAGGTCGCAAAGGGGTCTGACCCCTCCCTAGGAAGAATTTGAGATACCCAAATTCAAACACCTCGAAAGGAATGTCCATCTGCAACCTGCCCTCGAAGAGGGTTTAGCCAA
>CAUJNA010003512.1:85000-92500 GCA_963377175.1 Effrenium voratum | reverse complement strand
CCTGGTGAGTCGAACGGCCCCGAACTGCACCAGTCAGGGTTTGCTTCAAGGGAACCCCATGTGCCAGAACCTTGGCATCTGATGCCCTCAGCACAACCAACAAGGACTTCAGTTGTTGCACCCTCCTCAAAACGCCAAACTTGATAATCGTCCATACTTGGACGACCAACGTTGGTTTGAAGGAAGCATAGAGAAAGTGCCCAGTTTCTCTGCACCCCCTGTTTTGGAAATCACCTTCATGACAATACCAGGCCTGCGCTTGCTTGAAACGGTCTCTGGGTGATACTTCCCTTGCGCATCCCGTGGGCAGCGAATGCATCTGAAACAAAAATGCTGCAAACGACGCGCTGGAAAACCGATCCGCGCCGCCAGCTGTCACCCTGCGCAGTGGGCTGGCCGTGGGCTCAAGGGAGTGATAAATGAACGCATTGAGCACCTCTGCATCCATTGGGAATGAATAAACATAAAGGGTTTCGGACGCCCAGCAGAATGATCTCAAGTTTCTCCTTGTGCTGGTCACGCTCTCACTTGACCGGGCCCCAACTCTAATGAAGTCGTCGCACTCTGGCATGGGTGTGTGTGTGTGTGCGTGTCACAATAGGGGAACCCAACAAATGGCAGTTGTTCGTTCCTTTGAATCCCTTTAGTACCCTCAACACAAAATCTCACACCCACACAGAGGTATCCCCAAATTCCCTCAAGCCCGTTGCATCGGAGGGGCAGACTGCCCCGGCGTAGGCATCCTGATAGCGATCCTTGCGCCGGATCCCGCAACCCCCCATGACAACTCAGAGAAATGCGAGCCTCCTTCATTGACTCAAGGGTACCAATTTGAATTTGGGATGTTTTTGGTGAACATAACTTAGGTGGGATTTCATGTCCAACCACTTTTGGGGGGAATCTCGAATAAAGTTCCGTGCCACAACGAGAACCACCATTGCAAGACCAACAGGAACCGCAACGACAATCACAGCAGTTGCAACTGCAGCAGGGTCAACAAGAAGAAACGCAGGCCCAAATACAAATGCGAGGGACGAACACAGTGGCCACGGCAGAACAAAACACACGGAGGACAAAGAACAACACCCGAGAGCAAAAATGATCTTCGCCCCGTCCTTGCCATACGCGTCGCAAGGCACGCACTGGGAAGTGAAGGATGGCCGCATCATCCCTGGGGGGCACGGAAAGCACTGGAAGCTGCGCTCCACGCAGCCCGTGGGGCATGGATATAGCCTCGATCGCGTTTCGCGACAAGCGCCCTGCTCGGTGGGTCAGCCACTTTTTCAACGGGGACTGGGTTTACGTTTCTTAAGGTTGCACTGGGGAGTGCACACCGAGCCTACATTAAAGTTGCGGAGCCATCTAGGTGGAAGCTTTGCCTATGCGGAACGCAAGTGCACAAAAACAGAAAGTTGTGCCATTGTTTCTGTCCGCTGATGTGAGGCTTCATAGCATAACACACCCTCTTTATGAGTAGTTGCCAGCTTTCGGTATCTTGTTTCGAAGTTATTGTCGTTGTTTTTTGATTCTGTCTGATATTGAAGTTGCAAAAGTGCCAGCTTGGCAGTGCAACTGTAGCATGCCAACCACGTTGCAAGTTGTCAGTACACGTGTAAAACACAGCTTGCACGGTGGCCACTCCCACTCGAAAATCGCAACCTGATGAGAGCAAGTGTTGTACAGAAGATGGAACTTGGCAGTTCCAGCTTGACAATCGCAACGGCATGTTGGCAGCTTCAGCTTGGGAAAACACAAGCAGCACGACTTTTCAGTACAACGTCGAAACTTGAAAACTCCTTTCCCCCTAATAGTACACTCCCCCCCCCCACAATTGTTGTTCATAAATAGGAAGAAGTCGGAAGAAGGGATTCTAAGTTGGCAGCAGTGATGGAAAGGATCTCGACTTCGAGTTCCTGGAGTCACCCCTTAAAACTCGTTTACTCAGACTTTAGGACCATGGCTCGCACGTATCTACTCCTGTTACATGCGTCTTGAGCAGTTGTTCCACCGATCCTTGCAAGGGAACCAGCTTGGAACAGTAAAAGCCAATCTTTCTTTAAACAAACAAAACACCCGCAGCACAATCAATTTAACAGCGACAAAGAAAAGAGACTCATGTGCCGTCCAAGAAGCCACGCCTGTTGCGACAAGGCATTTAGGTTCGGTTTCGTTTCCAAATACCAAGTAAAGTATGGGCTGCGTTACCCCAACTGGACGTTTGGTGTGGCGGACGTCAGGGAATGGGTCCACATTGTGCAATTAGAATTCAAATCCCAATGCCACGAAAGGGGTACCCAATTTTGCCATGAATACGAAAACATAAGTGGTCTGAATTTCGGACCCCCGAGTTTTGTGGTGTTTTCTGCTTCTTAAGCCCACTGCTCTACTCGGATTGCGGGCCCAAAGAGAAAATCAACGAGCCGCTTGAGCAGCTTCTGCTCCCAGTTCAAAACCTCTGGCGTCATGGAGGTGAAGTGCAGCAGGTTGCTGAGCTGGAAACGCGCCTGGCATTTTTCTTGCTGGTGCTCAGTAGGGAATGAGGGAATGAACGGTGCCCTTAAAGGAAACCACCAGTTGGATGGTTTATAGGGGTTATTCCATTTCTCATTCCCTGCCGAGCACCAGCAAGTCTTTCAGGGCCCAACGAACGGATTCTGACAGGGTTGTGGGATCACTCGCGGTTTATTCAACCACTGCGATGCAAGCAAATCCCCGCTATGTGGGGGGGTAGTCTTGGGAGGCCCTTTGTGTCGTATTACAGATGTGCTGGGTTCCAATAAAAAGGGGTTCCCTTATGCGAGTATCCGAAAAAGAGCCCATGTCTAGGCTGTCCCCACTTTTGCACCAGTCAGCTTCCTTCAAGCATGGTAGCATGCATCCTACCCCCCCCCCCCCCTTTCCTCAAAGGCCAACAAATTGGCCTCATTGTGAAGCATGCTGCGGAAGAAGCCACACACTTTGAGTCATTCCCAAAAAGGATCACGGGCAAGAAGACCCACTACGCTTGCTCGGTCTCGATTCAGTGGATGAAGTGCCATCAGAAAAGGAAAAACAAAAAAAACATTCAGCTACCCCGTCACCCATCCGGCAACATCCACCCTGTGGTATCTATCCTGTTGGACAACAAGGTCCATCTTTTAGTGGGGTTCCTTCAGACAAGCAACACGCAACCGAGCCTCCAGCCCTTGTGGTTTTCTGTGAAATCAAACAACAAATGTACTCCCCTACACACTAACGGTAAAAAACACCGTATTTCCAGGTTCGATGTTAAGCACACCGGACTTGCTACTCGGGCCGCGTGCGCCTTTGTCATGTGATTCATGAATGTAGACATTAGGATTTTACTCACATGGAGCCCAAACCATGAGGGCATGCCGTTCATGGGCTACCGCTGGGATGCTGCAACCATTTTCGTGCTTCAAAATCAGGACAGCTCCCATGCCAAACAAGTCGTCCGTCATTTGCCGGCCAATTTGTAGGGGAGTCTTGTTTGGGGTTTTGTGCACAGCTGGACCTGGGAGGCCGGGCTGTGTGATGATTCGGATGCTTGATTGACAGGCGCATGAGCCTGGCTTGGCCTGGGGGTTCTATGTTGAGAGCGTGTGGTTGTTGTCTTTTTTGAACATTTCGAGATGACAGCAGGCTGAGTTCACTAACATGGAACCTGTTCTGGGATCCAACAAATAAACATTCCTTTGGGATACCGAACAGGTCCTTGTTGTGCAACTTTGCCAACAACTCCATGATGTAACAACACATAATCTAACAACCCGTCATGTTGTGACAGCGAACAGAACTCTATGCAAGTAGTTAGAGGTGTTTCCCAAGTAACGTTGTTCTTACAAGTTGCGCGCCCCGATCAGTACTAGCACAATCCCCAGGAAACTTGGAACATTGAGCACATGTATCAATCGCCTGATGGGCACCGTCGATTCCGTCCAGCCCAGTAGCACCAAATCGAGGGCCTTTTTGCAGGCTTCAACAAATGGCGGCAGGGGAAATTTATCAGGACCCTTGCCATTTCACGAACCTCGGCATTCACGCCTGACGCGAGCGTGACGCGGGCCTGCTGGTACTGCCATGATTCTCGAGTCAGCAGCGGTTCCGTGATGCTGGAGACCGGCACAAGGGCCTTAAAGTTCCTCGTGCTCACCTGCAGCTTCGTGCAAATGGGCGAAGCTGAAGACAAGCGCAGATTTCTTAAGGGGGGGGTGTGTTTCTTTTCGAAACGCTGGTCTTTTAGCTTAAAACGTGAAATATGCCCCAGTTGACTTCTGAATGTTTAGAGTTTTGTTTGCCTTCAGCACATGTCCTTGATTGAACATCCTCATGTTGTTCACCAAAATGTCGACCCTTTGCTGAAACGCCCGGGGCCCATGACTCGCTAAGGAACCCTGGCGCTGTGAGCTTAGTGGTTGGCTTCTTTTCGGGGGATTCGTGGTATCGCACCCAGCCCAACACCTCAATCAAGGACCTGCAATGCAGGGAATCACCAGTGGCTTGGTCTATGTAAACTCAGCTTTGGTCTCCCCCAAACGGGCTTCCCTTATCCGCCTTATCCCTTTCCGAAGGGTACAGGGCACGTCCACCAGTCACGAAAGGGCATTGACCCAGCCGCAAACCAAGTCATTCGAGTCACATGCGGCCAAAGACTTGCAAAATGGTCCACCAAAAGAGGGGGTCTTGCATGGTGTTTGCGGTAGCCGGTCCATTTAGTGGCCTTAACATGTAAGCACCAAACAAGATCCCCGGGGCTGAGCTGGTTGCAGCCCTTGATGAGCAAGCAAGAAGTTTACACGTAAAAAGACAACAACAGTGGCAAGTACTGATAAACCATGACGGAACACATAGGCAAGCAAATGGAGAACCCCTTCCCCACGCAATGGCAACATGAACCCAGGCTACTGAATTCTGAAGACAACAAACACATCAAGAACATCTACAGAACATCATTGACTTTGACTGTAGTTCAGCTCAGTGGCTCGCTTTCATTCTGAGAAGGCAAACACAGACATCCTTCTCTCTTTCTCTCCCATTCTCCCTGCCTCCTGTTGCGCTATTGCATGGCGGTGCCCGGTGAATTTGAAATTGAGAGAGCCCAGGTAGCTGGAGAAGCCGTTCCTCGTATGCGCGAAAGGCACCAGGCATCCGGAGAGAGGTGGTAAAGCAGGGATCCGCATCGTCTTTTGGGGCGGCAAGTCGAGGGCATGGCAGCCTTGTGACCGGCTTCGACTGGGATCCGATTCCCTTTGCGACTGATGGCCTCCTTTTTGGTTTCAGCAGCATGGAACCCCCGACTAGTCAGCTTCAAACCTCCGCATCCGACTTGTCAAAAGCTGAAAAGATTTCGAAGGCCACTCGGACCTTCGGTTTCCCAAATGGAACCTGGAACCCGTGATTCAATCAGGTTGAGCCAGCTCTGGTTGGCCGAACAAAAACAAATGCCCAGAGCCCCAACAAGCGACCAAATCGAAGACCTAGGTGTATGAAAACTCTACACGAAAGCAACAGCAAACGACATCGGGCTCATGGAGACGCTGGAATTCCTGTCAAGAGATTGTCCCCTGCGCAGCTGAGACATGCACAGCTTGCAGCGAACAAAGCGCTGTTGAGCAAGGTTGCCGTTAAGGTCAGTCCCAACTGACAAACTGGCGACTGGACACTGGATCAAAATAGCGCGCACAAGCAATTGAAGAACCTTTCGGATGTTGTTCAAGGAGCAAGCCACGAAGAAAGCACAAACTTGCAAAGGCCGTTTATGAAACAATTCTGTGGGTATCAAGTAAAGAAAGGCCTGGATGTTCAACGAAACTGCATCGATGCATCTTCCTTGATGGATATGGAAGAGTAATCTTGAGCCCTCATTCAACAGCCCGTCCTCCCTTATTTCTCAGGGGCTCCGTGTGTTTTTTGTTGTATTTGCTTCTGTTCTTCGAGGAAACCCGGATGGGGCTTCATGGCAAGGGGCTGATGCAAAGCATCGACCATCGGCCAGGTCGAACTAAACTGTATGAGCTCCAGCCCCTCCACGCCGACGACTCCGTTCCTGACGCGGGGAGTGGAGGGAGGGCGGTCCTTGAGTGTTGACTTTGCGGGGCTCTGGCAAGCAGTCGCGGACCATTCCACAAAGCGGGCGCGCTGATTTGTGTAACCCGGCATAGCCGCCAACCAAATGCCTTCTGGAAATTGGGTTGACTTTACCGGGGCTCTGGCAAGCAGTCGCAGACCATTCCACAAAGCGGGCGCGCTGATTTGTGTAACCCGGCATAGCTGCCAACCAAATGCCTTCTGGAAATTGGGTTGACTTTACCGGGGCTCTGGCAAGCAGTCGCAGACCATTCCACAAAGCGGGCGCGCTGATTTGTGTAACCCGGCATAGCTGCCAACCAAATGCCTTCTGGAAATTGGGTTGACTTTACCGGGGCTCTGGCAAGCAGTCGCAGACCATTCCACAAAGCGGGCGCGCTGATTTGTGTAACCCGGCATAGCTGCCAACCAAATGCCTTCTGGAAATTGGGTTGACTTTACCGGGGCTCTGGCAAGCAGTCGCAGACCATTCCACAAAGCGGGCGCGCTGATTTGCGTAACCCGGCATAGCTGCCAACCAAATGCATTCTGGAAATTGGGTTGGCTCTGGTAAGCAGTCGCGGACTATTCCACAGAACGCGGGCGCGCTGATTTGCGTAACCCGGAATAGCGACCAACCAAATGCCTTCTGGAAATTGGGTTGACTTTACAGGGCCTGGTAAGCAGTCGCGGACCATTCCACAGAATACGGGCGTGCTGATTTGTGTAACCCGGCATAGCTGCCAACCAAATGCCTGCTGGAAATTGGGTTGGCTCTGGTAAGCAGTCGCGGACCATTCCACAGAACGCGGGCGCGCTGATTTGTGTAACCCGGCATAGCCGCCAACCAAATGCCTTCTGGAAATTGGGTTGACTCTACCGGGCTCTGGCAAGCAGTCGCGGACCATTCCACAAAGCGGGCGCGCTGATTTGTGTAACCCGGCATAGCCGCCAACCAAATGCCTTCTGGAAATTGGGTTGACTTTACCGGGGCTCTGGCAAGCAGTCGCGGACCATTCCACAAAGCGGGCGCGCTGATTTGTGTAACCCGGCATAGCTGCCAACCAAAAGCCTGCTAGAAATTGGGTTGGCTCTGGTAAGCAGTCGCGGACCATTCCACAGAATGCGGGCGCGCTGATTTGTGTAACGCCTTCTGGAAATTGAGTTGACTTTACAGGGCTCTGGCAAGCAGTCGCGGACCATTCCACAAAGCGGGCGCGCTGATTTGTGTAACCCGGCATAGCCGCCAACCAAATGCCTTCTGGAAATTGGGTTGACTTTGCCGGGGGGTCTGGCAAGCAGTCGCGGACCATTCCACAAAGCGGGCGCGCTGATTTTTATAACCCGGAATAGCGACCAACCAAACGCATTCTGGAAATTGGGTCAGGACGAACAACACCTCTTTAAACCACTCGCAAAGAGCAAATGCAGCCC